>OX155972.1:18098458-18378458 GCA_944548615.1 Micropterix aruncella
GATGACTTGGAGGCCAATAGACCTCCACCCCAAGCTAAGGTGTTACCCGTACCGTGCCGACGGCTGCGTGGCTGAGGGAGAGCTCAGTCTCTAACGGTGGCTTTCCGAAACCGGGGCGAATCGGGAAGTAGAAATGCCCTTTGACCGATAACAGGCTCTGTCGGTTTTTGACGACCCTTTCCTGACTACTCGTGGGAACAAATATGGACTCAAAAGGAAATAAAAATTCCCCTCTAAACTTCGACCAGGACGGTACCGTCCGGGAAAGAAACAGTTCGGAGCCATGGAGCACGACTCAAACCGACTCTTTGCCCGAAAAAATCTCAGCTGTCGCAGGGACAAGCAAAGGTGCAGACAGAATAGGAAACGACTCTGCTATGCCCAAAGAAAAGGACCAAGACACTGAGACACACGAGAAGCACAGGACAAAGTTGTCCGGTGCTGCTCGAAAACGTTTCAGGATGCTGAGGGCAGCAAACGTGAGTGCTAGAGAAGCCTCGGTAGCATGCCTCAGGCCCTGGAAAGATATTAAGAGCCTGACCCATCAGAGCACTCCCATATCTGATGACCAAAGGGCGTCTAAACGCACACGGTCGGAGGAGGAGTCGCCAAGGGAAAACTCAAAAAAGGCTCCTAAGATATACCCAGAAGAAGGCATCAAGCCAAACTTCAGGGAGGTGGTGGGTTCTTCACGTGTGGGAATAAAAAATGAAAGCCCGATGGAAGAAAACCAAATGCATTTGGTGCACCGCTCGCTACTGACCCTGATTAAAAACATCACTGTCAGAGGCTCGGGCCCAAAATTTCTGGGTTTCACTCAGGCTGGGTCCTGATCACATGTGAAAATCAGAAGAGCCAGGATTGGCTTGTGGGAGTAATCCCAAACCTCAAACCATGGCCCGAGGCAAAGCTGTCTATCATGACGGAAAGCGAAATGCCCAAGCCACTAGTTTGCACAACGTTCTTCCCCAGCAGCGAGGCGGCGAACATAAAGGACGCCCTAAGTCTGCTGACAAACCAGAACGAAGGCTTATCTCCAGAATACTGGAAAATACTCAACAGCAGGGAGGAAAAGAATGGACACCACGTGACCTTCTCAATTGACGAGCCCTCTTTGGAAACCCTTCGGAAAACCGACTACAGGGCCACCCTTGGTTTTGGAAAGATTTATTTGAAAATCAGGGGTGAGCCCACGAATCCCCCAGGAAACAGGGCTATCCCGTCCTACTCCAACAAAGGCAGACAAACGCCTGCTCCCATACAGCGAAAGAAAGAGCAGGCAAATCGGCCTTCTCCTGCTGACGAGGGTACAGGAGCGCCTA
Organism: Micropterix aruncella; assembly: GCA_944548615.1. Taxonomy (NCBI): domain Eukaryota; kingdom Metazoa; phylum Arthropoda; class Insecta; order Lepidoptera; family Micropterigidae; genus Micropterix; species Micropterix aruncella. The sequence continues at coordinate 18,099,781 of OX155972.1, forward strand.
AAAAGGGGGAAAAACCCGGGAATGAGCAAGGCACATCCCAATCCAAACATGGACGGTCTCGTCCTCCATTGGAGAGGGAAAAGCCTGCGACAGAGCCCACAACCCCTATGGATCACTGATGGCGAACATAGGCAACTCTACGAGGATTCTCCAGATCAACCTCCACCACGCCATTGCCGCCAGCGCAGTGACGGAGTGTTGCTTCACCAAAGGAGAAATCGACATCGCCCTCGTACAAGAACCCTGGGTAAATAACTTAACTATCCAGGGCTTAAACGCTGCGGGTAGAATCCTCTCGTACCCGGGAGGGAAAAAACCCAGAGCATGCATAGTGTTCAAGAAAAACATTAACTTCCTGCCTGTTACAGAGCTATGTACTAATGACCTGTCAGCAGCGAATATAAATCTCAAAGGATGGAATGGATCCAGAGTCATCTTATGCTCAGCCTATCTATCTGGAGAGAAACAAAATCCAACCGAAGAGCTGGCAAACCTGGTGGAGTACGCCCGTACCCAAAAGGCTGAGTTACTGGTTGGATGTGATGCAAACGCACACCACACTGCGTGGGGGAGCTCAGACATCAACAATAGAGGTGAGTTACTTAATGATTTTATCACAACCAACTGCCTATGCCTATTAAACAAAGGCTGCATGCCGACCTTTGTGACAAGTGCAAGACAGGAAGTTTTAGACATTACTTTTGCCTCTAAAAATCTAGCCAGACACATAAAAAACTGGCATGTCAGGGATAACACTTCAATGTCTGATCACAGACAAATAACCTTTAAACTACTAAACACCGTAGACTGTCAAACCACAACTTTCAGGAATCCTAAAGCCACCGACTGGGACGCTTACCGTACCACACTAAGGCTTAACCTTGAAACAATACAAAAAAATATAAAAACACGCGAGAGTCTAGAATTGGCCGTGGCGGATACCACAAAAGGCATTATAAACGCCTATGAGGAAAGCTGCCCACTCAAGACAAAGACCTCCAAAAGAAAAGTTCCATGGTGGAACCCGAAGTTGGACAAACTACAGAAGGAAACCCGGAAACTATTTAATAAGGCTAAACAAACTCTCAACTGGGAGGAATACAAAAAAGCCTTAACCGAGTACAACAAAGAAATTAGGAGAGCCAAAAGAGCAACATGGAAAAGCTTCTGCGAGGACATAGTGGAAACGCCTCAAGGAGCCAGAGTACATAGACTGCTCGCAAAGGACAAACCTAACCAAATTGGTCTTCTGAAAAAACCAAACGGAACCTTTACAACAAATGAAAAGGAAACTCTGGAGGAACTAATATCGACGCACTTCCCAGGTGCTGTGACAACTAGCAACGCCGCCACTGCTCCATACAGACCTCGAAACGAGGACTGGAGTAGGGCTGCTAGAATCATAAGGCCCGATCAAGTTAAATGGGCCGTAAAATCCTTTAAACCTTACAAATCATGCGGGGACGACGGAATCATGCCCGTGCTTTTGCAACAGGGTATCGACATTCTAACCCCATATCTGGTTAAAATCTTCAGAGCAAGCTATGCCTGGGGACATATACCAGAAGAATGGACCAAGGTCAAAGTGCTATTCATACCCAGGGCTGGCAGGAAGGACTACGCACTGTCAAAGTCCTTGAGGCCAATTAGCCTAACATCCTTTCTACTGAAAGCGATGGAAAAGATACTGGATAGCTATATCAGGGAAAAAATCCTAACGGTCAACCCTATCAGCTGTAACCAACACGCCTACCGCAGAGGCAAATCCACGGAAACCGCTCTGCTCTACCTAGTAGACAGAGTGGAAAAGGCGTTGGAAGACAAACAAATCGCAGTATGCGCATTTTTAGACATTGAGGGCGCCTTCGACAAAACCCCAATTAAATCACTGGTGAAGGGGCTAGAGTCAAAACGGGGCGAGCACGTGGTCAGTTCTATCGCCGTCGCGAGTAGTGCGTATATACGGCGGTGATTCCGTTAACAGATGATATGGTTGAGAGCGGAGGCGATCAATCCCATATAATAAAAAAACCCTCTAGAAGAACAAAAAGGATGGTCTAAGCCAATATCCTATATTTTAAATTACTACCGGAGATGTACTTACGCCAAATGAAAAGAGCAACCTCTTGTAGGAAATATTCAGGGACAAGTGAAAAGAATTCTATCCGGTCTGACCTAGCGACCTCCGTCCACCCGTATAGGGACGTTTATTATATAGCGAATTATGTCGACGACACTTCGCCGCTAATGTTGGGGCCTATCGTACTACGTACGATTTATAGTAACCTAGATATGGTAGAACCCCAAACATTACAACGCCGGCTAGTTAACGTCGTGCGCGACTTTGTGCACCCTAACACAACAACAGGGACAACGCCTAGAACCAAAAACAAAACCCAATACCGAGCGAAAAAATGCTCACCTATCAGTGTAAAAGTAGAAGATAATTCACCTATTTCCGTAATTCCAATCCTTCATAGCTATATCATTAGCATCTAAAAATTATGACCTCCTTATAATTATACTCCAGTATTATTTCATCGAAAACATAGCTGTTTCATTTTTCAAATATATCATAGTTAATATTTCTTATTTATCTTAATTATTTTCTTAATATGTATTTATTTTTTTAGATTCTAAAGTTATTTAATTAATTTTCTTTTATAGAGTTTCATCAACGATCGTGTCCTTTACCAAAACCTTTAAATATTTTATTCTTATAGTTATTTTTAATTTTACATTTTCAACCTTTCTTTAAAGTTCTTGAAGTTACATTTTACATATTCTTTAAACAATATCCTTTAGTATGATTAAACATGATATTACATCTTTATACATCAGCATTTTTTTTAGTACTTAACAATTATTACAACTTTCTTAACATATGTGGTAATAACCAACAATCTTTAATTATTATTCTTTCAAAAAAAAATATAATCTTAATTTACATGTACATATTATAATAAAAATTGTTCTCTCCATTTCTTAACACTTCCACATTTTCACCAAGATAGATTAATTTTCCTTTGAAATATTCCTTAAACGGAGGAGACTAGTTTGTGAACACATACGCGAGATTAGTTCATTACGGGACTTTAGTGCACTCTAAAGTGTGTATTTCATATTTTCATGCATTTTCAATTTTTGATTTAACTGCCACTCATTTGAATGTCTAATTAATACCAAGAAACCTCATCGCCGGCTGCGGAGTAAGTTTTCTTCCGATTTCTCGTACTCGTCATTACTCTTTCTGGCAGCCTTTTGTCCTTCTTTGTGGTTTCGTCGCTGTCAGCTCCTTGCATGATTGTCGTTATATATGTTTGCCCGTCTTTCGCCAGTATGGTTCAATGCTCACTCCGAGTCCTGAAATGTAGAAAAATACAGCAGCAGTATCTAGAAATAACTTGCTGGGGATCTTCTGGTGTGTATGGGTTGATGTTGTTTGACTTTAGGTAGTATTTCTGTTCTTGAAGCTCACAAGGACAAGTTCCATTTTGGTGAAGCCACCCCTTAAGTTTTCAATTATAATCCCATTTAAGAATATTCAGTATATTTATTTTCAACAACTCCCAATATATTCAATATATCAATATATCAACTTTCTATAACTTTCAAAAATGTTCAATATATTCAGTTTCAAAAATAGTTTTATTTATTTTATAACTTTTAATTTACTTTATATCAACTTCTGTGTTTTATCTTCTTAATATTATGCAAACTTAGATTAATACAAAAATATTATTTAGTGTACTAAGTAAGTGCAGTCACTTTTCGATTTAATCAGAAAGATTTAACAAAAACAAGAAAAAAAAACTTATTATTACCCATTACCAATAGAACTATTCCATATTTTATATATAACACAGTATACCTATAATTATGTTTGCTATTTACTTGCTACTTATACTATGACTTGTCCCGTATTTCCTATAACTAACACATATTATTTTAGGTCCTTATATTATTATATTTTTTTTTAAATTTAAACTTAATTTTTTTTTTTTTGATTTTAATTTTTTTTTAAATTTTAATTTCCGGTTGAAGAGGTTATTTCTAAAAAAAAATCTTTCTATTTGGCATTTTTCCTTTGGCAGGGTTTTTTTTTAAGTGTTTGGTTAGTTTGTCCGCCTCCGCCATCTATTATAAAGCTCAGCTCCTTGTTATAATTTAATGTTTTTTTTTTTGCAATCTCATTTATTGTTCTCAGTCAATTATCCGTGATATTAATCACTTTATTATATTTTTTTCATTTGTATAGTTTCATATTGTAGTCAATAATATACCAACATCGGTATTACATTATTTTATTATTTTACCGTGCTTAATGACGTCACATATTATATAGCATTATTATTGTTCATAGCTTATTCAAAACAGGTTTATTTCCGGTTTTTGGGGTACATTGGCGGTGTTTCAAACTTCGGCGACTCCCTTATCGGTATACATATTTATTTTTTAATAATTATTTCATTTAACAGAATATTTCATTTAACAGAGAGAAAAGAGAATATATAAAAGTCTACCTTAGTACGGGCATCACTCCAGCAAGGTAGATTTTAATCTTACCTAGTGTTTTAAATGTGTGTGAAATATTAATAAATAAATAAATGTAAAAAATCACGTGGGGCACCACGGGCAAAAGATGCCCAGGTCCGCGATAAATTCAAATTGAATTAGCGCTCTAATGCAACAGGTAGAGGCCGCGTAAGTGACTTCTGACGCGTAACCAGCCGGGAGGACGGAGGTATCCTGAAGGTTAACTCCAGATGGAGATATTCAAAATTTTTGGTAAGATTACCAAAAATGGCCGGGCTGCCCGCTCGGTACCTTTTCCGGTGCCTCGCCGTAAGGCGTTGGCCTATTACGGACGTGTTGGCGGAGCTAGACGTAGTAGAGAGTTTAAAACCATTATCTCCATTGAATTTCGGGGTTCTTTTTATTTCGATGGCTTCCCGGCTAATGCAGGGATAATAAAATTTTATTCACGCGTTAAATTCGTGTTTATTTTACGAGTATTTATAAGTTACACAATAGTTTAATATAGATAAGTAGAACCTCTCTACAAAATATTGAAGAATATATTTTTACTCAAACTATAGACTTCACGAAGCCCAGGGTCCTATAAAATATGCCCCGATACTGTTAAAAGGCTGCATATATTATGCGTAACTTTTCCATTGAAAGGGTAGCTGAATAATGAAGGCCTGCGGCCACAAAATATCCAGCGCGATAGCAGAGTCTTTGCGAGCTGAGGAACATTTAGATTGTGTTTATTTAAAGGTCGCGCAACGAAAAGGTTATCAGTACACCCGCACCGCTTTAACACTCACTGATATCTAGATAAACAGTGAAGTATCTAGTGCTAAGGGTCCACTGGACCTAATTTTTGAAATCAGTCTTATTAATATTTTGACATGAAACGTCTTTAAAATTAGACCATGTTTAAATATGATTTGTCAAAACACGGCGATATTGTGGTTAGGTTTCCTGATCTTACATTGTAAGGTCCCAGTTTCGATTACCGGCTGTGTCACCATTTTCCTTTGGGATTAAATTAAAAGAATTGAATTTTCAATGCTGTCGATCGAATGCAATAACAAGACACACACTAACACACATATTACACGCACATATACATATAAACACGTCATAGTAAGGTTGGTTGTAAGAGATTGTCATATGACAATAAACCCATCTATCGTGAAATTTCACAATAAAGAGTAGAAACGAACAAACAAACAAACGTGGCATTTTTGTTTGTTAGGTAGTAAGTCTCATTAATACTCTTTAATTAATATACGTAGGTAGTCTGGAACCTAATTAGATTGCTAAAAAAAAGTATCTAAATAAATAACATTAATAATTAAAATAGTCAACTACCTATTTGGAACCTACTGAAAATTATTCTTCGTAAAATCTTAAGGCCAAACAAAATAACGGTCTAATAAATAAAACAGTCAATAATTCGAATACCCATCCCTACTAATACTTACTCATCCTAATAACCAAAATAACCAGTAAAAAGTGAATTGATTAAAATAGAAGCCTAATAATTTATATAGTCAATAATTTGAATAGAGACGATAAAAGTTTTTATCGTTATATTCAACGCAGTCAGAAAAATATTAAATAATGAACTAAAAATTACATCATATATTTGAACACTAAAAGTATAAATATAATCTATACTAATATTATAAAGAAATAAAGTTTGTAGTTTGTAAATAAAATACAAACGGAGCTGCCATGGAATTCACCGACCGAAGTCGGGCCCATCAGTGTTATTACACTTCTGGGGGGTGAGCAGTGGATTTCGGACTAACGACCGGCTGTAGTAGGTCTAGGACAGCTGTCTTGCCACATGTGAGCTTTCACCTTACCACCTATTCACTCCCCCTTCGAAGCAGTAGAATTTGAGATGCGGAAATCGCGGTTTTAGATATTTTTTCTAAGAAGGAGTTGATTATTTTCCTGGAGAGACCAAGATCTTTAAAAAGGTGAAACAGAGATTTAGCTAGCAGGCCACGAGCGCCAACTTCCACCGCGTGCAGGTGAACAGTGAAGCCGTTCCGGGTGACGGCATTTGCGATATCATGGTATTTATTTAATTTGTACTCGTGGTCTTTTGGGATATCTGATTCATATCGAACAGTTAATTCTACGATAAGGGCCATCTTCCGAGATAGAGAGTAAAGAGTTATTAGTATTATGGGATTTACTCTCTATCTCTTTACTCTCTATCTTGGATCATCTTGCGAGATAGAGAGTAAAGAGTAGGACTTATTGTATTTAGGGGTAATCTCCGAAACCACTCACCCGATTTTAAAAATTCTTTTACCAATGGAAAGCTTTATTATCGCCGAGAGCCATATGCTATAGTTTATTGTGATAAATATTGGTTTTCAATACGAAATCAAAATATTTGTGAATCAAGTCGGAGGAAAGTGTGCTGGTGAGTTGATTTATCGGCGTGCGCTGACGAAACGTTTCGGTATATGGTATATAGAAATAATGTATGACAAAAACGTTGGCCTTCAGGCGACATGAGATCCCAGAAAAATATCCGAAATTGGCGAATATGCGAAAAAATGGACGGGTTCAATTTCGCTTGTAGGGTTTGACCAATAAAAATCCAGCGTTTACGAAGCGTCAAGCACAGATTCCACCTCAGTTCGCGCCGAGGACCAGGCGCATACTAAAACGGTCTATTGCAGCGCTAGCACATAATAACTATGTTTACGCAGTGGTGGCATAAGATTGTTAATTTATCCTCTCGTAAAATCAGATTTCAAAAATAATAAATTCAAATTAATAAGATTGCTTTTAAAGCCAAGTCCCCTGTAAATTACCGTTGCCATATCTTCGTTGGTGAATAATTAGAGTCAAGTAAAATCAAAATTTAGTAATTTGAGTGCGTCAAAATAGAAGTAGGTAGTACGTCGGGTCAGTCATAATTCCCGGTGTCTGAGCATCGCCTTCCGTCTCCTCGCCTCAACTAATTTTTCTACTATCATCTAAAGGTCGATTTCGGAAAATATAATTTAAAATTTAAAATCGCATCCGGGGAGCAGGCGCTAAAAAATCTAGAAGCAACCCTCCAATAACTCCCGCGGGTAGCAGTGTCTTCCTTCTCTATTCCAGAACCCAAAGTACCTGTCCAAAATCCCACTTCGCCGAATTAAGCCCTGAAAATTGAAAGGCTCTAACGTTCAATTTTCCACGAATTTAATTTTAGAATTTTGTCAATTCCAACTACTCGGATTCGCCATATGCTATGGCCTAGCTTTCATTTATTATAATTAAAATAAAATATGTTACTCTGTCAAATAAACCTTTCATTTTGGTTAATTAATCATTATTTAGCGAATTAAAGAAATCGAGACGGTACCTAAAAATACCGCCGGGTCAGAGCGAGCTACAATCTCGTAGGTACCCGACTAACACTGGACAGGATAATGTTTCAGGGCAAGGGATAATTAAAGAATAATTTTATAAAAGGAACTTTGAAATTATACATTTTAATTTTATCATTTAGCGGAGAAAAGAACCGCAGTACATTATTTAATTATAGCAGCATCTGCTGGTTTAGAGCGTACCTAGATTCAAATAGTATTTTCTCCTTTTTTTTAAATATAATTATCTAGCAATTATTTCCAATAAATACATTAGACGATTTAGCCATTGATTTATGTAAGAGCGCGGACCGGGACCGGGGCCGAGCGCTCCAAGCGGGCGCGATCGACGCGCGCCGACGCAGTACCTCGTCGGTACACCGATAGAGGGCGCGGTGAGTAAATCATAATATTCGATCTCGTCGCCGTAGCGCACTAAACTTGATATCGCTTCTTCTTCTTCTTTTAGTCCTCTCACAAGATATATTGAAATTCATTTTATAATAAAACATAACTAGGGTACTTGACCGTCCATTCAATTTGAATGCTCTCGACTTCAGGACGACGTCAATACAGGATTTTAACCACCCCTGAGCACGACTGAGCTACCGTGGTATCCTTAGCGTCGCTCCACTCCCACGCACAAAGGTAACTTCCCAGGCGGAGGGAGGCCCTTTGCATTTGTTTATGTGGTCTATCATCTATTTCCCGCATGTGTAGCTGGCGCCTCTACAAATAAATACACTTTATCGTTACACATAGCAACCTTCAAGACAACTTTACATTCTATTTTATTTAGACACATAACAGATTTGGCTTTTTTAAAACTTTTTTTGTTTTCATTTAACTTCATACCACCACGAGTGAAAGACCGCGAGGTCTATAAACATCCAGAACTGGTTATTCGTGTAAAGAAAACCACACTGCCGTTCTATCCCGTCCACAAACAACAATAAACACACACGCTCAATTCTTTTTTTTTAAAAAACACAAATATACAATATTTCTTTTAAAATTATAAATTTGAATACCAATACGACCAGAATTTACGCAAATTAAAATTACGTAATTCGCTTCTGTACATTTCAGATAAGTCGTCAAAATGGTCAATGCAAATTAAAGAACCGGCCTAAAATCTTTATGCTCCTTTTCACATTACATTAACAATTATTCGGTAAAATAAGCTCGAACGCTTCTACACACTGCACATTGATGCAAAATATATTATTATTATTTTTTTAATAAACGTATTAGCAGACATTTATTGGTAGTCTTGCTTTCGTTAGTTAAGGCCGATTTCTCTATAAAACACACCATAAATACAAAAATAAACAAAATATAAAAACACTATATCAAAACAATCAATAATTAACAGGGCACAAAATCAAAAGGAAACACCGCTACCCGAAGTACCATTCTTGCAAATGCATTCCATAATTTCAAAACTTAAAAATAAAATATATTATATTTTTTTTTAAATCCGGAACCCTTCATATTTTTTTTGTTTTTATAAATTATCCGGAAACATTTGGCACCTGCTCTCCCACACCTACTACACCCCTTTCACCATTTTAATAAACAATTAATTTTTCTGTTCCCCATTGGATTAATTATCTATACCTTCATTTAATAAAGCCTGAATATAATCAAAAATATAACCCGCCGGAATGGATGCTTATAGACCGAGATAAAAAAAGAGTTTAGTTTTTTTTTTCCTTTCCCCTTCCTTTCTTCAATTTTTTTTTTCAAAGAAAGTAGCTACAAAAAGTAACAACATTTCTAATTTATTTATTTCTTTTTGTTTGTTTTTCAACCATGGAATTTCATGTGTAAAGCTGCACAATATGAGCACTGCCACTGTTATATAATTTTTCTTGTTCTTTGTTTTATTACTATATTATAATATGTAAGTATACGCATTAAGCAGCACAGTTTAGCTGCATACTCCTAATTTAAAAAATAATATCATATGTTGAATAGATTTTAAAATGCCTTGTTGGATTAATAATATACCACATTGTGTACCTACGCGTCTCACAATACTTGTAATTTATAATAATTTAAGTTTTTTTTTGTTATGTACCAATCTTTCTTATCACGCTTAAAATGTAGCATACGGACAGAACATATGCACCACTTTTGACCCCAATCACATAGGAAATTTAAGAAGTCGGAAAATACATTTATTTGTCTTTAAGATTAAAAACAAAGTTTCGAACGGAATTGTAAAGCGAAGATATGATAACACACAAATGGTTACATATACTAGAGCCTCTCCTTCTCTCACCACCTATCCAGTAAAAAACTGAGCTAGATAATTGAACGAGATGATGCCGCATAACTTTTCACGTTCCAGACAATATTTGGAAAATTGGTCATAACCGACCAGACAGTCCAGTGACATTCGGCAAGGCGGGAAGCAAACCTCAAACGTCGAGCCAAGCTGCTAGATACCATAATGAAGGCAATGCTGACCGAATAATCCAGCCCATAAATCCACGGACCATAATTCTGCCAGCCAACCAGTATGGACATCCGAAGCCAGGATACCTACTCCAGTCTAGAGGTAAAGATACATTTTCCTATCTCTATATGACAACCAGGACGGCATTCACGATAGACGACATCCGATAGGCGAGGACCGCAGGAGCGTTCCCTATCAATAGGAACATTATCACTAAACCAGGTGGACCAGGATGCGAAGCCACACAAACCAGACCGCAAGTAACCTCCACATATACTATTACCATCAACATGCAAATAAGGACGCTTTAAGTGCCATTTTAGCATCAGCGTAGTGTGTACCCAGTGAAGTGAAGTAGTGTTCTCTGGAATGGACAGGGCATTTAGGCACGAAAATCACCTTCCTTATTACACCCGCTAGCCACAACGCACCGGACTTTTCAAACAAGCGACGTGTAAAAATCTGAATTTCTTCCGTGCACACAGACTTGAAACAGCTAGTGTAGCACCACGATTTTGTCCCAAGTAGAAGCTCTGCAAAAATTTTCCACCGGACTTTTTTTAAACAAGCAAAGTGACGCAATTTGCCAAGCAGCAGCCCACTTATTATGTTCTTCGAGTTGCCTCGATTAAGATCATCACGACACAACATCAGAAAACTAGGCAACCTACTAATGCTCGCCTATTTTTTCCGCAATTCCAAGGTACGGCTCATCAATCGACCACCACGAGACACGCTGTGTGTCTTACCCAAGGCCCTACGACGCGCATACGTCGATCTCCAAGCAGCGACCCCACCGAGAGAGCGACGCAGCAACCAGACGATACGCCACGCGCTACGCCCCAGGAGAAGATCAACCCGTCAATCATGTTAACCCTGTTACGGACAGGCGACATCTTTCACGGCTGAATTCTTTCCCTATTTTCAGTTCCTGACTTTCTTAACTCCAATCCTGATATGAATAAGCGTCATATACTGCAGTCAAAGAAACTCTTATGCACTTTTTGGGATCAAAAAATACTTTGTCAAAAATCATCTTCTCTCGTTTAGGTGTTATTTATTTTTTTTTTATATTTTTTTAAAATATCTTGATTTATATCAACCCTTGCAAACAGGGCAAATTTCTTCATTACCGTTACGTACTTATTCTTATTTTTCTTACTGTTACCAATATTTATTGTATTAGCGGCTACGCATCGTAGCAAGTAGGGGTTAGTGTACAACACTCGTAGCATTATATCTTTAACATTGATTGCTTATGTAGGTCACCGGGGACGGTGACTAGGTCTCTATCCGGCAATGTTAGGGCCTAGTTTTTATAGTATACAAACTTTAACCTAAATCATTTTAATAAGTAGATTATTTTAAAAAACGTATTAGCAGACATCTATTGGTAGTCTTGCTTTCGTTAGTTAAGGCCGGTTTCACTATAAAACACACCATAAATACAAAAATAAACAACATTAAAACAATATATCAAAACAATCAATAATTAAAAGGGCACAAAATCAAAGGAAACACCGCTACCCGAAGTACCATTCCTGCAAATGCATATCATAATTTCAAAACTTAAAATTAAAATATATTATAATTTTTTTAAATCCGGAACCCTTCATAATTTTATTTGTTTATACAAAAAAAAAAACCGGAAACATTTAGCACCTGCTCTCCCATACCTACTACACCCCTTTCACCATTTTAATAAACAATTAATTTTTCTGTTCCCCATTGGATTAATTATCTATACGTTCATTTAATAAAGCCTGAATATAATCAAAAATATAACCCGCCGGAATGGATGCTTATAGACCGAGATAAAAAAAGAGTTTAGTTTTTTTCCTTTCCCCTTCCTTTCTTCTAATTTTTTTTCAAAGAATGTAGCTACAAAAAGTAGCAACATTTCTAATTTATTTATTTCTTTTTGTTTGTTTTTCAACCATGGAATTTCATGTGTAAAGCTGCACAATATGAGCACTGCCACTGTTATAATAATTTTTCTTGTTCTTTGTTTATTACTATATTATAATATGTAAGTATACGCATTAAGCAGCACAGTTTAGCTGCATATTCCTAATTTAAAAAATAATATCATATGTTGAATAGATTTTAAAATGCCTTGTTGGATTAATAATATACCACATTGTGTACCTACGCGTCTCACAATACTTGTAATTTATAATAATTTAAGTTTTTTTTTTGTTATGTACCAATCTTTCTTATCACGCTTAAAATGTAGCATACAGACAGAACATATGCACCAGTTTTGACCCCAATCACATAGGAAATTTAAGAAGTCGGAAAATACATTTATTTTTCTTTAAGATTAAAAACAAAGTTTCGAACGGAATTGTAAAGCGAAGATATGATAACACACAAATGGTTACATATACTAGAGCCTCTCCTTCTCTCACCACCTATCCTAGTATTCCAGTAAAAAACTGAGCTAGATAATTGAACGAGATGATGCCGCATAACTTTTCACGTTCCAGACAATATTTGGAAAATTGGTCATAACCGACCAGACAGTCCAGTGACATTCGGCAAGGCGGGAAGCAAACCTCAAACGTCGAGCCAAGCTGCTAGATACCATAATGAAGGCAATGCCGACCGAATAAACCAGCCCATAAATCCACGGACCATAATTCTGCCAGCCAACCAGTATGGACATCCGAAGCCAGGATACCTACTCCAGTCTAGAGGTAAAGATACATTTTCCTATCTCTATATGACAACCAGGACGGCATTCACGATAGACGACATCCGATAGGCGAGGACCGCAGGAGCGTTCCCTATCAATAGGAACATTATCACTAAACCAGGTGGACCAGGATGCGAAGTCACACAAACCAGACCGCAAGTAACCTCCACATATACTATTACCATCAACATGCAAATAAGGACGCTTTAAGTGCCATTTTAGCATCAGCGTAGTGTGTACCCAGTGAAGTGAAATAGTGTTCTCTGGAATAGACAGGGCATTTAGGCACGAAAATCACCTTCCTTATTACACCCGCTAGCCACAACGCACCGGACTTTTCAAACAAGCGACGTGTAAAAATCTGAATTTCTTCCGTGCACACAGACTTGAAACAGCTAGTGTAGCACCACGTTTTGTCCCAAGTAGAAGCTCTGCAAAAATTTTCCACCGGACTTTTTTTTTTAAACAAGCAAAGTGACGCAATTTGCCAAGCAGCAGCCCACTTATTATGTTCTTCGAGTTGCCTCGATTAAGATCATCACGACACAACATCAGAAAACTAGGCAACCTACTAATGCTCGCCTATTTTTCTCGCAATTCCAAGGTACGGCTCATCAATCGACCACCACGAGACACGTTGTGTGTCTTACCCAAGGCCCTACGACGCGCATACGTCGATCTCCAAGCAGCGACCCCACCGAGAGAGCGACGCAGCAACCAGACGATACGCCACGCGCTACGCCCCAGGAGAAGATCAACCCGTCAATCATGTTAACCCTGTTACGGACAGGCGACATCTTTCACGGCTGAATTCTTTCCCTATTTTCAGTTCCTGACTTTCTTAACTCCAATCCTGATATGAATAAGCGTCATATACTGCAGTCAAAGAAACTCTTATGCACTTTTTGGGATCAAAAAAATACTTTGTCAAAAATCATCTTCTCTCGTTTAGGTGTTATTTATTTTTTTTTTTTTATATTTTTTTAAAATATCTTGATTTGTATCAACCCTTGCAAACAGGGCAAATTTCTTCATTACCATTACGTACTTATTCTTATTTTTCTTACTGTTACCAATATTTATTGTATTAGCGGCTACGCATCGTAGCAAGTAGGGGTTAGTGTACAACACTCGTAGCATTATATCTTTAACATTGATTGCTTATGTAGGTCACCGGGGACGGTGACTAGGTCTCTATCCGGCAATGTTAGGGCCTAGTTTTTATAGTATACAAACTTTAACCTAAATCATTTTAATAATTAATCAGTTAACTTTATCCATCGCGCCATAGACGCGATACACCGAGCGGATACGTCTTACCGTATGTAGACGACAAGTCGCGCACATCCCTAATCAATTTTAATCAGTAAGGTAGAATATTTTTACTTAGAAAAGAGATCTTTCTTCTTTTTTTTTTTTGGCTGGCAACGACCGAGCAAGACGGTCGAGAAGACACCGGCCGCTCCGCCGTTGGCGGAGCGGGCCGACTACCGCCCATTTAATTATTCATTTGCACACCAGCCAACACAGTCTAGAACTTAAATTCTGTGAATATCTAAAATCTACAACTAAACTCAGTTCAACATCCGGGCAGGACCTCAGCGGATTCCATACCTTATACAGGCAAGTCTTCTATCTGTAACCATTAGCTTCCCCTCATAAAGTCAGATTTTAAAAATAATAAATTTAAATTAAAAGATTGTCTTAAAGCCAAATCCCCCGTAAATTACCGTTGCCATATCTTCGTTGGCGAATAAATTAGAGTCATATAAATCAAAATTTATTAAATTGAGTACGTCGAAATAGAGGTAGGTAGTGCGTGGGATGTGCTATAATTCCCGGTGTCTAAGCATCGCATTCCGTCTTCTCGCCTCAATCGATTTCTCTAATACCATCTAAATATTGAATCCAGAATAATAATTTAAAATTTAAAATCATATCCGGGGAGCAGGCGCTAAAAAATCTAGAAGCAACCTTCCAATAACTCCCGCGGGTAGCAGTGTCTTCCTTCTCTATTCCAGAACCCAAAGTACCTGTCCAAAATCCCACTTCGCCGAATTAATCCCTGAAAATTGAAAGGCTGTAACGTTCAGTTTTCCACGAATCTAATTTTAGAATTTTTGTTAATTCCAACTACTCGGATTCGCCATATGCTATGGCCTAGCTTTCATTTATTATAATCAAAATAAAATATGTTACTCTGTCAAATAAACCTTTCATTTTGGTTAATTAATCATTATTTAGCGAATTAAAGAAATCGAGACGGTACCTAAAAATACCGCCGGGCCAGAGCGAGCAACAGGCTCGTAGGTACCCGACTAGCACTGGACAGGGTAATGTTTCAGGGCAAGGAATAAATAAAGAATAATTTTATAAAAGAAACTTTGAAATTATATATTTTAATTTTATCATTTAGCGGAGAAAAGAACCGCAGTACATTATTTAATTATAGCAGCATCTGCTGGTTTAGAGCGCACCTAGATTCAAATAGTATTTTCTCGTTTTTTAAATATAATTATCTAGCAATTATTTCCAATAAATTCATTAGACGATTTAGCCATTGATTTATGTAAGAGCGCGGACCGGGACCGGGGCCGAGCGCTCCAAGCGGGCGCGATCGACGCGCGCCGACGCAGTAGCTCGTCGGTACACCGATAGAGGGCGCGGTGAGTAAATCATAATATTCGATCTCGTCGCCGCAGCGCACTAAACTTGATATCGCTTCTTCTTCTTCTTTTAGTCCTCTCACAAGATATATCGAAATTCATTTTATAATAAAACATAACTAGGGTACTTGACCGTCCATTCAATTCGAATGCTCTCGACTTTAGGACGACGTCAATACAGGATTTTAACCACCCCTGAGCACGACTGAGCTACCGTGGTATCCTTGGCGTCGCTCCACTCCCACGCACAAAGGTAACTTCCCAGGCGGAGGGAGGCCCTTTGCATTTGTTTATGTGGTCTATCATCTATTTCTCGCATGTGTAGCTGGCGCCTCTACAAATAAATACACTTTTATCGTTACACATAGCAGCCCTTCAAGACAACTTTACATTCTATTTTATTTAGACACATAACAGATTTGGCCGCCCAACGGGGGCGATTTTTTTTTTTTTTAAAAAACGTTTATAGATTTGTTTTAGGATTCAAAAACTTTTTCCAGTACGCCTTTATTATAACAATATTACAATTTTATTTTCTTTTTGTATCTTCTCTATTATCGTCCGACATAGAGGACACCATAAAATTTCCCACCCAACCCGCCCAAAAAATTTTCTTTTTATTATTTTTATATTTTTCTTTTATTGTTTCTCTACACAACGTACCTACTGCCAATTTATTTTACAGGTTGTTACAAAACTAACACAATATTTTTTTTCATGCTTTAAAAAGTGCTTTACATTTTAATTTTTTTAAATAATATACTACATGTACAATAGCCTTTCAGCCATAAGCGTAAGTAATAACCAAGGTGTCTTGGGGATTTGACTTCGGAATCAGCAAAGGATTACGTGGGGATTTTGCTTCTTCGACGACACGTTGGACACATATCTAGTTATACAGTTACAACAAACGAACCTTAAGACGTTTATGCAAAAAATATCCGCAATTAATACTACTATTCACACTTATAGTAAATACTTAACAAAATTTCACAAGCCTACAGGGTGTTACAATTTTCTTTTCTTTCATTTTACTTTTTTATTTTTTTTTGTTTTCATTTAACTTCATCAATTTCTTTTTTTCATTTCCTTTTTCCCTTTGCCTTATTGCATATGGGACTTCAACTTAATAAACTCATAATACACTCTAATCAATACACACTCACCTACATCCACACACTAGCATCAACACTTCCACGTCTAAATAAATACGATTAACTTTCTTACACACTTCATCATCCGCTGTTTACAAATATTTAAAAGACAAAAACGCCAAAATAATACTCGATACCCCACACGAATTCGCAAAGGGATTAGAGTCATTAGCGGACGCCTATGACATAGTGCAGGAAAGAATGTTAGAGTCATTCAGAAATAGTTCTTCGAGATACAACCTTAGAAGAAAACACGTCGAATTTAAAACAGGAGAGTGGGTCTGGGCCAAAAACCATACATTGTCAAGATAAGCAGATTTTTTTGTAGCAAACTCAGCACTAGGTACATAAAGTGCAAAGTCATTGCGAAAAAATCCCCAGTCGCCTACGAGTTAGCCGACGAGAACGGAAAACCGCGGGGTCTTTTTCATATTAAAGACATTGCGAGTAACTAATACCCTATAACAACATATGGTCTAGCGTGGCGTCGCCGAAGTGAAGTCGATCGCGTCGTCACGGTCTCCATCGTGAAACTGCGGATTCCGGATATAAATCGCACAAGGTACACAAAAAAGGTATTAACTATTGCGTCTATAAGGCATAAAATAAGCTATTCAACAGAAAAACAAAGAGTCAAAATTATAATTCCATTTGATATAAGACAAATAAAATAAACAATTAATTGTAAACAACCTAACGCACTTTATCAAGATACAAAATCCAAAACAAAGCGCAACAAATAAACTAAATTCACACACACAAAACACATGACACAACAGAACACACGGTCTAAAGTACCTACACAAAAAAAAAAAAACGAACACAAGTACAAATAGTCTACAAAAAAAAAATTTTATAAAATAAAATTTTTTTTTGAAAGGTACTCTCATCCGGCAAGAAGGCCGCCGGATTCGGTACCTCACCATGTGGGCAAATTTAGCCCCAAATTCTTAAAAATATAGTAAATATCATTAATGTATTTTCATTCCCAAATTTAAAAACAAACAAGATTTCGAGTCAATGCAATCAAACGCACTTACACAACACCTGCGTTAAGCGATTATTTATAAATAGATCCGCCCGATCAACGTACACGGCAGTAGGTATGATAAATCATAATATAGAGATAAAATCGAGCGCATTTTTACACACAATTAAAACACAAATAAATACATTTCCCTTTGCATGGGCCGTTGCGGCAAAATCAAAGAACAAAGATATTTCTCTACCTTAATTATATTTATACGCAACTATGCGATTTTTAAAACGGTTCGGTGCTTAACCGTTCGCTTGCGAGAGAAACACCGCCGGACAAGTTCTGGATTTTTTTTAATTATATATTTACTGGGTTTAGTCTTCATCCTACCGTTAAGGTGAAAACGCAAGGAACTATTATGTTCCGGGTATTCAATGCATCAACTGTCATCGTCGAATTAAAATCTACATGCTCAGCTCTGTTGTAAAAATACTTCTATATTTTCTATCAATTATTTTATATTTTTTTTGACATACAATCACGCGGCAAGTAGATCGTTAGTACTAAGTAGCGACTAGGAACCCCTTCAAAAACCGTTGTAGATTAGTCATAAGCTACAGAAAGCTCTTTGTTCGGTCTTGGCTTTTGCCAAGATATGGAATTCTCCATACCATAATTTCTTCATTGTAAGATAAAAAAAACCCCCATTGATTTCCCGCAACGTTATTTTTTAAAATGAATAAAAAGCTCCATTAGTTTGCCCATAAAACACTCATCAAAGTATCACGACAATGATCTTAATTGGATATAAATATTTGGAAAATATTACATATAAATGTCTTAACGCATTTTTTTTAAAAAACAGTCAAAATATTAAATATAAGTACAAGACGGACAGCTTTAAGAATGAAAGGAAAGTATGTTAGGAAGTCCCTGCATGATGATGAAAGACAGAAGCGCGAACGGGACACGAAAGAGAAAAACTTAAGTCAAAATACTGAATATTATTATTTACCACCATGACTACAAAATTTACATCTCACAAAATTTATATGCAATAAAAACATCACATACTAAGGACCTCAAAAATCCTAGAAAGTTAGGGAGTTGCCTGCGGAACAACGCATAAAGGAACTCTAAAATTTAACTTCGTACCATCACGAGTGAAAGACCGCGAGGTCTATAAACATCTAGAACTGGTTGTTCGTGTAAAAGAAAATCACACTGCCGTTCTACCCTGTCCACAAACAACAATAAACACACACGCTCAATTCTTTTTTTTTTTTAAAAAAAACACAAATATACAATATTTTTTTAAAAATTATAAACTTGAATACCAATACGACCAGAATTTTACGCAAATTAAAATTACGTAATTCGCTTCTGTATATTTCAGATAAGTCGTCAAAATGGTCAATACAAGATTAAAGAGCCGGCCTACAATTTTCATCTCGCCTTTCACATTATGCTAACAATTATTTGATAAAATAAGCTCGAACGCTTCTACACACTGCACATTGTTGCGAAATATATTATTATTATTATTTTTTATTTTAAAAAACGTATTAGCAGACATCTATTGGTAGTCTTGCTTTCGTTAGTTAAGGCCGGTTTCACTATAAAACACACCATAAATACAAAAATAAACAACATTAAAACAATATATCAAAACAATCAATAATTAAAAGGGCACAAAATCAAAGGAAACACCGCTACCCGAAGTACCATTCCTGCAAATGCATATCATAATTTCAAAACTTAAAATTAAAATATATTATAATTTTTTTAAATCCGGAACCCTTCATAATTTTATTTGTTTATACAAAAAAAAAAACCGGAAACATTTAGCACCTGCTCTCCCATACCTACTACACCCCTTTCACCATTTTAATAAACAATTAATTTTTCTGTTCCCCATTGGATTAATTATCTATACGTTCATTTAATAAAGCCTGAATATAATCAAAAATATAACCCGCCGGAATGGATGCTTATAGACCGAGATAAAAAAAGAGTTTAGTTTTTTTCCTTTCCCCTTCCTTTCTTCTAATTTTTTTTCAAAGAATGTAGCTACAAAAAGTAGCAACATTTCTAATTTATTTATTTCTTTTTGTTTGTTTTTCAACCATGGAATTTCATGTGTAAAGCTGCACAATATGAGCACTGCCACTGTTATAATAATTTTTCTTGTTCTTTGTTTATTACTATATTATAATATGTAAGTATACGCATTAAGCAGCACAGTTTAGCTGCATATTCCTAATTTAAAAAATAATATCATATGTTGAATAGATTTTAAAATGCCTTGTTGGATTAATAATATACCACATTGTGTACCTACGCGTCTCACAATACTTGTAATTTATAATAATTTAAGTTTTTTTTTTGTTATGTACCAATCTTTCTTATCACGCTTAAAATGTAGCATACAGACAGAACATATGCACCAGTTTTGACCCCAATCACATAGGAAATTTAAGAAGTCGGAAAATACATTTATTTTTCTTTAAGATTAAAAACAAAGTTTCGAACGGAATTGTAAAGCGAAGATATGATAACACACAAATGGTTACATATACTAGAGCCTCTCCTTCTCTCACCACCTATCCTAGTATTCCAGTAAAAAACTGAGCTAGATAATTGAACGAGATGATGCCGCATAACTTTTCACGTTCCAGACAATATTTGGAAAATTGGTCATAACCGACCAGACAGTCCAGTGACATTCGGCAAGGCGGGAAGCAAACCTCAAACGTCGAGCCAAGCTGCTAGATACCATAATGAAGGCAATGCCGACCGAATAAACCAGCCCATAAATCCACGGACCATAATTCTGCCAGCCAACCAGTATGGACATCCGAAGCCAGGATACCTACTCCAGTCTAGAGGTAAAGATACATTTTCCTATCTCTATATGACAACCAGGACGGCATTCACGATAGACGACATCCGATAGGC
This sequence comes from Micropterix aruncella, assembly GCA_944548615.1. Lineage (NCBI taxonomy): Eukaryota > Metazoa > Arthropoda > Insecta > Lepidoptera > Micropterigidae > Micropterix > Micropterix aruncella. Next base: position 18,120,589 of record OX155972.1, read on the forward strand.
GAGGACCGCAGGAGCGTTCCCTATCAATAGGAACATTATCACTAAACCAGGTGGACCAGGATGCGAAGTCACACAAACCAGACCGCAAGTAACCTCCACATATACTATTACCATCAACATGCAAATAAGGACGCTTTAAGTGCCATTTTAGCATCAGCGTAGTGTGTACCCAGTGAAGTGAAATAGTGTTCTCTGGAATAGACAGGGCATTTAGGCACGAAAATCACCTTCCTTATTACACCCGCTAGCCACAACGCACCGGACTTTTCAAACAAGCGACGTGTAAAAATCTGAATTTCTTCCGTGCACACAGACTTGAAACAGCTAGTGTAGCACCACGTTTTGTCCCAAGTAGAAGCTCTGCAAAAATTTTCCACCGGACTTTTTTTTTTAAACAAGCAAAGTGACGCAATTTGCCAAGCAGCAGCCCACTTATTATGTTCTTCGAGTTGCCTCGATTAAGATCATCACGACACAACATCAGAAAACTAGGCAACCTACTAATGCTCGCCTATTTTTCTCGCAATTCCAAGGTACGGCTCATCAATCGACCACCACGAGACACGTTGTGTGTCTTACCCAAGGCCCTACGACGCGCATACGTCGATCTCCAAGCAGCGACCCCACCGAGAGAGCGACGCAGCAACCAGACGATACGCCACGCGCTACGCCCCAGGAGAAGATCAACCCGTCAATCATGTTAACCCTGTTACGGACAGGCGACATCTTTCACGGCTGAATTCTTTCCCTATTTTCAGTTCCTGACTTTCTTAACTCCAATCCTGATATGAATAAGCGTCATATACTGCAGTCAAAGAAACTCTTATGCACTTTTTGGGATCAAAAAAATACTTTGTCAAAAATCATCTTCTCTCGTTTAGGTGTTATTTATTTTTTTTTTTTTATATTTTTTTAAAATATCTTGATTTGTATCAACCCTTGCAAACAGGGCAAATTTCTTCATTACCATTACGTACTTATTCTTATTTTTCTTACTGTTACCAATATTTATTGTATTAGCGGCTACGCATCGTAGCAAGTAGGGGTTAGTGTACAACACTCGTAGCATTATATCTTTAACATTGATTGCTTATGTAGGTCACCGGGGACGGTGACTAGGTCTCTATCCGGCAATGTTAGGGCCTAGTTTTTATAGTATACAAACTTTAACCTAAATCATTTTAATAATTAATCAGTTAACTTTATCCATCGCGCCATAGACGCGATACACCGAGCGGATACGTCTTACCGTATGTAGACGACAAGTCGCGCACATCCCTAATCAATTTTAATCAGTAAGGTAGAATATTTTTACTTAGAAAAGAGATCTTTCTTCTTTTTTTTTTTTGGCTGGCAACGACCGAGCAAGACGGTCGAGAAGACACCGGCCGCTCCGCCGTTGGCGGAGCGGGCCGACTACCGCCCATTTAATTATTCATTTGCACACCAGCCAACACAGTCTAGAACTTAAATTCTGTGAATATCTAAAATCTACAACTAAACTCAGTTCAACATCCGGGCAGGACCTCAGCGGATTCCATACCTTATACAGGCAAGTCTTCTATCTGTAACCATTAGCTTCCCCTCATAAAGTCAGATTTTAAAAATAATAAATTTAAATTAAAAGATTGTCTTAAAGCCAAATCCCCCGTAAATTACCGTTGCCATATCTTCGTTGGCGAATAAATTAGAGTCATATAAATCAAAATTTATTAAATTGAGTACGTCGAAATAGAGGTAGGTAGTGCGTGGGATGTGCTATAATTCCCGGTGTCTAAGCATCGCATTCCGTCTTCTCGCCTCAATCGATTTCTCTAATACCATCTAAATATTGAATCCAGAATAATAATTTAAAATTTAAAATCATATCCGGGGAGCAGGCGCTAAAAAATCTAGAAGCAACCTTCCAATAACTCCCGCGGGTAGCAGTGTCTTCCTTCTCTATTCCAGAACCCAAAGTACCTGTCCAAAATCCCACTTCGCCGAATTAATCCCTGAAAATTGAAAGGCTGTAACGTTCAGTTTTCCACGAATCTAATTTTAGAATTTTTGTTAATTCCAACTACTCGGATTCGCCATATGCTATGGCCTAGCTTTCATTTATTATAATCAAAATAAAATATGTTACTCTGTCAAATAAACCTTTCATTTTGGTTAATTAATCATTATTTAGCGAATTAAAGAAATCGAGACGGTACCTAAAAATACCGCCGGGCCAGAGCGAGCAACAGGCTCGTAGGTACCCGACTAGCACTGGACAGGGTAATGTTTCAGGGCAAGGAATAAATAAAGAATAATTTTATAAAAGAAACTTTGAAATTATATATTTTAATTTTATCATTTAGCGGAGAAAAGAACCGCAGTACATTATTTAATTATAGCAGCATCTGCTGGTTTAGAGCGCACCTAGATTCAAATAGTATTTTCTCGTTTTTTAAATATAATTATCTAGCAATTATTTCCAATAAATTCATTAGACGATTTAGCCATTGATTTATGTAAGAGCGCGGACCGGGACCGGGGCCGAGCGCTCCAAGCGGGCGCGATCGACGCGCGCCGACGCAGTAGCTCGTCGGTACACCGATAGAGGGCGCGGTGAGTAAATCATAATATTCGATCTCGTCGCCGCAGCGCACTAAACTTGATATCGCTTCTTCTTCTTCTTTTAGTCCTCTCACAAGATATATCGAAATTCATTTTATAATAAAACATAACTAGGGTACTTGACCGTCCATTCAATTCGAATGCTCTCGACTTTAGGACGACGTCAATACAGGATTTTAACCACCCCTGAGCACGACTGAGCTACCGTGGTATCCTTGGCGTCGCTCCACTCCCACGCACAAAGGTAACTTCCCAGGCGGAGGGAGGCCCTTTGCATTTGTTTATGTGGTCTATCATCTATTTCTCGCATGTGTAGCTGGCGCCTCTACAAATAAATACACTTTTATCGTTACACATAGCAGCCCTTCAAGACAACTTTACATTCTATTTTATTTAGACACATAACAAATTCTTTTACCAATGGAAAGCTTTATTATCGCCGAGAGCCATATGCTATAGTTTATTGTGATAAATATTGGTTTTCAATACGAAATCAAAATATTTGTGAATCAAGTCGGAGGAAAGTGTGCTGGTGAGTTGATTTATCGGCGTGCGCTGACGAAACGTTTCGGTATATGGTATATAGAAATAATGTATGACAAAAACGTTGGCCTTCAGGCGACATGAGATCCCAGAAAAATATCCGAAATTGGCGAATATGCGAAAAAATGGACGGGTTCAATTTCGCTTGTAGGGTTTGACCAATAAAAATCCAGCGTTTACGAAGCGTCAAGCACAGATTCCACCTCAGTTCGCGCCGAGGACCAGGCGCATACTAAAACGGTCTATTGCAGCGCTAGCACATAATAACTATGTTTACGCAGTGGTGGCATAAGATTGTTAATGGCAAGCATATTTAGCGTATCTCTCAGAACGCTCTCACGTTTAAATTTTTTGTAATTAATTTAGATCCTAAATAAGAAATGTGGCTGTGTGCTGCCCTTGAGAATTAACCAGTCAATATAATGAAATTATAATAAAATAAAATCACCGCTTACATTGTAGGAGTAATCGCGCCTGGAAAATTATCGAAGTCAGTTTAAAGCCTTAATGTCCAAGGAAATGAGCAACATTTTTAGGTCTAAATTTTAAATTGGTTCCTTATCGAGAGATTCACTTAGAAACATTTTTAAATTAATGCTTATATTTTTCAAAAAAAAAACATAAACCTAAAATTATTCAGATTTGGTCGTTTCCAGGTATCATGTCGCCTTAAAGAGATCTATTTAAATGTTCACGACAGCATAAATCCAACTTTTTTAATTTTTAAGCTACAATGATGTCTTTAAAAAATTAAAAGGAAAAGAATTAGAGAATGTTTAGTTGACGACATTAGCGATAAAACATAAATCCATATCAAAATAAATTATTCCATCATCATTAGTATTTAAATGGGGATAAAGTCAGCCATATACTGTAAGTTTTTAGGTGGTATCATTTAAGAGATATCATGAAGTTAGTAATGCGTGCATGCACATCGAAATACCTTGCGGCGGAGCTGCGGCGACTGACTTAGCAAGGCCAGCGTTCAGCGGAAGGCGGCGGGTGGCGAGGGAAAAAGATACCTACGTCTACGCGTACCTACGTGTACGAGATAGGTAGTGAGCATCTGAGAGGGACGTCTGAAATGATTACACTATGTACCTAAAGGTAGCGTCTCAAACGGCAAATAAACGCCACCCTAATTAAAATAACAACTTGATTCGGAACTCTACGCGAAGCAACGCCGCGGGCAACAGCTAGTATGAAATAAAATAATCAGACAATAAGGCTCTCTTTTTATTATTAATTTTGAGAAATCATAAGTCTCAAGTTCCGTTCGATTACATAACATACGGCTAATAAGCATCCCTTGAACTTTTATATAATTTAAATGGGTACGATATTTGAAAAGTCACGGCCCTCGAATTAGGTCAGAACACGGAAAGGTTGACCTCAACATCTTATTAATATTTTTATTTTCCCGGCCTACCAACTGACCAGCAAGGAAAGTTTTGTAAATGCGAATAGAAAATCGACAAGAACACGGAAACATCCATTTTGAGCCCCTAGAGACGATTAAGGCCCGTTTCCAAAAAGAGACGGATACCGATCGGTAACGGTTTCCGTTGACTATTGGTCATTTATACAAGCGAAAAATTAATTCATAATTTTCGTAGTATGACGTAAATTATACTTAGCGGTAGTTTAAAAATTAAAAAAATCGGTTGTCACCCAAATACTCCCAGAAAGTAGCCAAGGACTGATTTCATTTGAATATTAATTTTATAAATGAAATCGATGACTACCCTCTCTCGGCACGTGGAAGAACCCGGTAGGGTTGCTCAAGCTGCGCGTGCGGTTTCTTGGCTAAGCGACAACAGACGGCGTTAATATTTGATTATACCCCCCCACCCTCAACACATACCCCCGCAACCCCCGAACCCCGCAAAACTTTCCCCTTCCCAGAAAACCCCCATCCCCCCCTACCGCCCCCCCGCATTCCTCCCCGTACCTCTCTTTCCTCTCAAACCCACCCTCTCTCCTCAACCCGTACTCCTGACACCAACGCATCCCCCGCGTTTCCCCTCTCCCCGGACCCCCTCCCCCCTCCGCACCCCCACCGCACTCCCACCCTACCTCCGAAACCACCCCTTCCCTCAACGCAACCACCACCAGCACCCTGTTTACCCGCGCCCCTCTACTCGCAACCCCCCCCCCATTACCCGCTCACCCCCTTTACCCGCGCCCCTCTACTTGCAACCCCCCTCCCGCAACCCCTATCTCAACCCCCCCTTTCCTCGCAATCCTTTCCTTCCTCCGAAACTACCCCCTTCCCGCAACACCCTCCCCCTCTCCGCAACAACCACCTGCACCCCCTTTACCCGCACCCCTCCACTCGCAAATCACCCCCTCGACCCACCGCAAAAACAGCACTAAGTCGATTTCCAGGTTGAAGTCTGTCTGTGTGTCTGTCTGTCTGTATGTATTCTTCCACGATATCGCCCAAACGCCTAATCCGATTGAGCTAATATTTGGTATGTAGGCATCATTTGGTATGGCAAGAGTTGAGAAGATTGTAGTTGAAATCGGCCTCCCAGTGAGCGCACTATTCATGTAATAATATTAAAATATTAGACTTATAAACTTGAATATTGGTACATAGATGCCTTGTTAAGCCGAAATAACATTGTCAAATTTTGGTTACAATATCTCGTATATAAGCTACACTTATATTATTTAAAGTCCGCCATATATTTTAATCATATAATAACGCCGAGTCGCCTAGGGCTACCGAGAACGCATCGTGTCGCTAGACCCCGTTATGTAGCTGAACCCAAATGGTTTCTTTAGCCGGCCGAGAGAGGGCGCTCATCGATTTTAATTATGAAATTATTATTCGAATGAAATCAAGCATTGTCTACTTGCCGGGAAAGTCTTGGGGTGACACAGCTGTTTAATGTTCACGTCTTTCAGCGGTTTAATAGTGGTAGGGAGTAGATTATACAATTTAATGCTAAGGTATAAATAGAGTTTTTATACTTTGCCAGTCTTATTCGAGGCACGAATGAAACTGGCAAAAGTACAGAAAATCTACTTTTACCTAAGCATTATGGTCCAATCAATATGGCCCTTGTGGTTATCAATTACTATTGATAAAACAAAACGAGTTCCGTAACATGATGTTCGAGTTGTAGTTTTAAAATCCACTATATTTTGCCACACTGTTTGGCTGGAAGGTTAACATCTATTATACATCAAATTTTACATGACCTTCGTTTCATTTTTCGGCTGAATACTTTTATGTCAGTGTCGGCTATACCCTGGTACAGCGAAAAATATCGTCTGACCCTAAATAGGTGAGTATAACCTTACCGAGGTTTATCAATTTAATCTACTTAGTCTTGACAGCGTGACGGTTTAAAAAAGTACATAAATATCTACATAGGTACACGCTGAAACCACGCATAGCTTATATTTTATCTATAATATGTAGAAAACGTTTTTAGATTTATATCAAATAACTTAATGTAATATTATCTCTAGTACGTAAGACTGATGTAAATCTGTTGTTTTTTCAAATAAAGAGAAAAAAAAAAAAAAAAAAAAATGATTTTCCGAAATTTAACTGACAATTTTAAGAAACACCTAAAATTTTTACACGACTGCCCAACAAAAAGGAGTGTAGGTACTGTGTTAAGGTTTCATCTATTCATGTTTCCCGTTTCTTTACTCTACTATAACTTCTAAAGCATTTAATTTATATATGTATGTATATATGTGTGTGTGTGTGTGTGTATATATATATATATATATATATATATATATATATATATATATATATATATATATATATATATATATATATATATATATATATATATATATATATATATATATATATATATATATATATATATATATATATATATATATATATATATATATATATATTATTTTTTTATATTATTTTTTTACTCCCACATCTCCCTTCACTCCCACATCTCCCGTCCTTCCCCCGCCTGGTAGATTAACATAGATTAACATAGTTAAATATTTTTCTTTTTATTTCTTCTCTTTCTTTAATTATAAAATTTATAAATTTATATATAAAACTTTTGTTGACTTGTTTAACTTTCGGAAACATGATTTTGGTTATTGTCACATGCTTTATAAGAAATTTAGTATAAGTACCTATTGTTACTGTTTGTTTCCTAAATAAAATAAAATAAAAAATAAAATAAACGATTGAACCGATTTAAATGTGTGTAGTATTGTTAGAACTGTTATGTCATCTCGAGTATCATAGTGTGCCTTAAGAGGCCTATTACAAAATAGCGTAGGTATTCTTTTAAAATGAGTTTAAAAAATGAACGCATTTTTTTTTGGATGTAACTATAAAAGATAGGATAAATAAATAAATAAATAAATAAATAACTATTCAACCCTGGGAGAAAACCGCGGCACTGAGCGCTCTTCTCTTGCGCAAGCAAATATATACACAATTTCTAATTGTTTTTTGCAGTGTTTTCTCCTTTCTAATGACAATAATTTATATTATGTCGTATTGCTAAAAGAGTGAACTTTAATATAGTATAAGTATTATATAAGAATCTTATTTTATTTCTGAGAAAATTAGAATGATACAGGAAGTTTTTTTTTAAATTTTGTGTAATTGTAAGTAATGTATACCTTGGATATGTGGTCAAAAAACGAAAAAATAAGGCCGCTATGGTCAACAAGAATACATACATGACGGACATAAAAAAAAATAGTATACGGTTTTCGTTGTAGTGATATTACTGTATTAAGGAGCTCAAAGTTTGCCTTCCGAGCGTTTTACGAATAACGACTTTCGGAAAATGGGCTGAATAAGTAAATAATATTCGTTATATCTAAAATTAAAGGCCGCTATGGTCAACATCAAGAAATGGTCCAGGTAATTCAGTAATTAAAGTTTGTAGAAATCTCTTCATTTCTTGGAATTAGAACGCCAAAAATCCACTTTTCTTGCCTTTCTGGAAAAAATATGTGATAGGGCTCTTAACTGTCAAATTATTAACTAAATAGTTGTCTAAATGTCGAAATCTCCAAATGTCAATAAATTAACATAAATATATCGTGTTTAGTATCAAATCTAAGGTCTCATAAAAAAACGTAAAAAAAGGTAATTATAAATACAATAGTTCACTTTTTGTAACGGCAGCCATGTATTTTATTTCATTTATTATATTTTTTTTCCTTCTTTTTTTTGTTGAAGTTTACGTCCTAAAGCTATTTAACAGTGGGAGGGAGTAGATTATAGGAGTAGATTATTGATGCTAAGCTATAAATATTTTTTTATTAGAGAAGCAACAAAAACAAACTCAGTGAAGTATTCATCCTGACATTGACTTTTTGGAAAGTTATGATAAATTATTGGGCTGAAATTTCTATATTCAATGATATTTTCTCCATCGATACTCTAAGTTCTAACTGCTATTGTTGCCTAACTATAGCATGTTTTTACTATAAACTACTTTATTTAAATTAAATGCTATTGATACCGTTGAACTATAATTTCTTATACTATTTTATTTGGAATTAGTAGATTTCCGATCGTTTCGGTGTATTTATTTATTTACATATATATTTATTTCTTTATTAACTTACTAACCTACTTTACAGAAAAAAACAAATAATTGGAAGGTAAAATGAGTATACATACCAGCTAGTAACTGCCTGTAATTTAAACAGATGCGGGTTGGCGGAAAATATATCGAAATCTGGTGTCCTCGAATTATAATATTTTCATTTAGGCGCCGCATAGGACGCGCCAACAAGTTAACCCCAGGCAGTAATTACACAGACCCACTCCACCGGTATATAGAAAATAGCGAATAAATTATCGACCAGTATTTAACAGCTAAAGCCACATATTGGAAATATGGTAGGATTCTGAACTATGCTGAGAGAGAGCAGAGTAGTGGTTTTGCATTCCTTATTTTCTATCACTATTATCTAACATTAACTAACATTATATTTAACAATCGCTATATCACAACGTTATCAAACATATATCAATCGATATCAATCGCTATATCACCCGCCTAGATACGGGACAGTTTAGTCCTAGTTAGGTGGGCAATGAGCATTAGCTGCATTTCGGTATTCAATTTTTCCGAGTTACTTATAACATTGATAACAATGGGGCTAAATGTACAAAAATGAAATGAATAAAGTATTAAACCGTAAAAAAAAAAAAAAATCGGCAGAGCGATACTGCAACTGTGTCTAATTTTTACACGACTGCTCAAAAGGAGTGTTATGCACCATAACTTCTAAACGCCTGAACCGATTTAGTTGTGTCGTATTGTTAAAATCGTTTTCTCCTCCCGAGTGCTATAAGGTACGTGATAATATAAGGAGAAAGCAGCGTCTTTTAATATATTCACCATGTCACGCTGTGCGTGTTGCCATTCATCATTTGACAGCTCAGTTTTTTTTCGTTCCTACTCTTCGCGGCCGTCAGAAATAGATCCGGTAGGCCTAGTTACTAAGAGTAATAATTGGAATATTAATGCAAAATAAATTATACAATGTATTTAATTATTACACTCCACGAAATATTACCGATTCTTAAATAACCGTTTTTGGTTCTTACTAATTTATTCCAATCCAATATTTTGAAAAATTATAAAACTACGAAATTGTACTCCCTAAAAAATCGGTATGTATTACTGATCCATTGTATTACTGATCCACGATGAGAATCCATTTGTATTTACAATATTCTGCAGTCAAATTCAGCATAACTCATGGTCGTTCTTACGTGAGGTTGATATAATCAAACAAAATGAATCCACTTCAAAGTTTATATGAAAGAAAACACTCACCATTGAAATTTAATTAAAATATAACACATTTTTCGGCACTGGTATTTTACGAAATTTTGAAAAAAATCTAATACATTTGAGTTATCATATCATTGGTGTTATTGGCATTATTATATCTTTGTCACAATTTAACCTTGCGGCTACGTAACAACCAAATTTGATTACACATCAGAACACCGTTGACTACGTAACGAACGAATTCGAACGCATCTTAAAATCCATACCAAATGTCTCATTATTACCATAGATACATAGACGGCCGCTAGAATAATTTCGCGCGTCGTTTCACGGATAATACTGGTAAAATTCCATTGTCAAACATCATCAATTTTTTTTTCGAGAAATCATCAAAAATTTTATTGGTTTTTATGAGCTAATATTTATAGATTTTTGTACGTAATAAGCAACACGAAATTTTAACTTTGATAGAGAATCTAATAAAGATCACGATAGTATTTACAATTTCTAAATAGGGTTTTGTCGTTTTCCGTAAGACAAGTACAAGTTAGAAATGCCGAGTTTTTTCCACTTTTTTGAATTTATCATATTTATTCATAATTATCTAATTGTTTTACAAAATCAAATTTCAATATTCTATATATGAGTATCCAATATTTAATATTCAATATTCTATATAAATTTCAATGCCATCATTATACAGTCATTCTTTTTCTGATTTCTATAGTAGTTCCATAGTTATAGTACTTTTTGTCGAGCGCGACGATATTGCAAGAAATTCCAATAAATTGCCGAGGTCTGCCATGAAATTATACCGCTACTCGAAGGGTTAAGTTATCTGTTATCTTTATCATATCTTCGGAATTATGTGTGGGATGAAAATTCTCTTTGTCTTCAAAACATTTTACAATCAAATTCAGCATAACTCGTGGTCGTCACTACGTCAGGTTGATATAAAAAATACGTGTGGCACTCGGGGACTGCCACGGTAAAGCTATTGCATAGCATTTTTAACAACTTATGCAATTATAATTATTTATTTATTTTATTTTTTCTGATATCAGATAACTGCGCTCTATCGGAAAACGTTGAAATTATTCAAAATCATTTGTGGCTGCGGAAGCAAATGATTCGGAATAATTTAAACGTCTTTCGATAGAGCGCCGCGCACGAATTTTTTATTCAATTAAGCAAAAAAAAACGAATTATTCGAAAAAATTCGTAGATAAAAAGATAGATAATTAAATTATCTTTAAAATGGTGCAGGTTTCATAATAATACGCCAGATAGTATTTGCGTAGTAGTCGTTTTTGAATCGGTTAGACCTAATTTCACAAATTAATTACACTATGTAATATAAACAAAATCTAAAATATTCAAAGCTAAGAATATTAGGAAAATGTTCTTGTTTAACATATATTTTTTTCGAATCGTAAGCAGTACTCGTTTAGACGTAATTATCAGTTTGAAATCATTAACTTTCGTTAAGAAATTTCTTCATTCGGTCGCCGCGCTGGCAGGCCCGAGATAAAAGCTATGCAATAGCTTAATAAAACAAAATGAATCAATTAATGTTACAACACACTATCCGACCAAACGATCATTTCACAGAGATATTGTCTTTTTTGATGGTAGATAATCCAAAAATGACATATTAATATTTCAGCGTTATACAATCAATTGTCCAGCTTCCAGTTTTCAGCGGCGGAATTAAGGCAAAATGGCAAAAAACCGTAACGGTAGCCGCGTAATTCCCGGGAACAAAGGCTGCAAATCATATCCAGAATTTGTCACTCGTTAATATTTGCTTTTTGTGCCGAATCGCCCGGGATTCCGAAAGCTGCCAACTGCGAACATGTTTTTGTCTGTTTTTGCCAATTTCACTTCTCTCTGCGCCCCTGGGCGGGCTTGCTTCACTCTCAATATAATGATAACAGATGAAGATATACAGTAATATTTAGAGTGCTAGATAAGTGAAACTTCAATTAATCAAATCGGGAGGTTTAAATTTTATTTAATGTACAGAAAAACAAACTGGTTAATTTACAACAAGTACATAGTTTGTTAAATGGTTCGTCAAATTTCCTGTAATCATTGTCTTTTCTCTTGTTTTTATCCAACACATTTTGAAACAATCTGAATATTGTGACATTTTTCCAAGATATTTGATATATCTGGGTAAAATTTGTACCAAGGGACTGAAAATTTGGTTCGAAATAAGCAGGAATTCGATATAAGCGGGTTCGATATATGCGGGAAAATTAGTACCTACTATAAGCATGGGAAAATTCAAGGGACTGCAAAAAATGTTCGATATAATCGGGAATTCGTTATATCGATGGTGTAGAAAAGTACTGGAACATTTCAAAAAAAGGCGGTTTTGAGTTATGAATGCCAAATTTTTCGTTATATTTTTCTTCATCTAAAACAGTATCGGGACAAGTCAAGTCGCCACTCCAACATCCTCTAATTTGCTTGTTCGGATAAATAACTGAATGCATTGCTAACATAAAAATATTACTGTATTGGAACATTCAGAAATGTTCCCCTACAACATTCAACTTTAAAAGATGAATTGGAATATTTCGAAATGTACTGGTACTGAACTGAGCCACAGGCAAAGTCACACGTTTTTTCTCGGTACTTGTCAGTCTAAACAAAAGCCACTTTATTGCTGACACCTGTGCTCAATGGAAGACACCTCTCTGTCTTTCAATATTGATTTAGAAAGAGATAAGACTACTAAAATTAGGAATTGTTGTTTGTGTGGTTGATTATAAAGTAAGCATCTCTAAACTGGACATGAGCTTTGAGGTTATTCTCGTGAATGGTGATAGATTTTTGTGAATGTCGTGGATTTTTGTAGAATTGCTAAACATCAGCTATGAGAAGATCGAAGACGAGAACGGAGGTTATGGTGGAGATGGCTCAAGGCAAGATGGATTATCCAAGTGATTATAAGAAGGGTAAGTTTCACTCACATAACCTCAATTACATAGGTATTTATCGTAACCAAATTTTTTTGTATTGATCGATTGTATCGATCAACGATGTTTTCTTTGTACGATTATTGTGCAATATTAGGAAGATTTATAGTGCAAATCCATTCAACATAAGTATCAAGTTATATTGATAATGTTTAGGATTCCGTAGCACCGTATGCTGGCATATAAGAAAATCAGCCAGGTGTCTGTCCGTCAGTTTGGAACTGGATCTTATCTCGTGAACTATTCACGCTATGAACTTGAAACTTTGTATAATTATTTCAGGTGCTTCATTTTGTATGATGCCACCGGCGGAACATTCACCAATCACTCTGGCCCCTCCAACACGGCTGAGCGCTCCAAAAATTTCTGAAGATGGGCGGACACAGTCAGAACCTGGACTGTTGTTGTGGACACAAAATACGAATGATCCGACGAATTCCGAGCCTGCATTGTTGTGCGAAGCTCCTCTAATGAACATTCAAATTATTTCTAAGGCGCCGGAGGAACATTCACCTATCAATTCGGAGCCTCCAACACAGCTGAGCGTTCCAAAAATTTCTGAAGATGAGCGGACACAGTTAGAACCTGGACTGTTGTTGTGGATACAAAATGCAAATGATCCAACGAATTCCGAGCCTCCATTGTTGTGCGAAACTCCAATGAACATTCAAATTATTTCTACGGCGCCGGAGGAACATTCACCTATCAATTTGGAGCCTCCAATACAGCTGAGCGCTCTAAAAAATTCTGAAGATGAGCGGACACAGTTAGAACCTGGACTGTTGTTGTGGACACATAATGCAAATGATCCAACGAATTCCGAACCTGGATTGTTGTGCGAAATTCCAATGAACATTCAAATTATTTCGACTGATGACACTGGGACAAGTAAGCTATACTTTAAATTTATTTAACTATTTTTGGATACTTGAAAATATTAAGGTGAAGTTAAACGGCTGTTAGTTTTAAAAAATAATTTTTGTTTTTAAAAATAACGACTAAAGTACCATCAGTCAAAATTATTTAAACTCATAACATTTTTCTTTTCTTTCCAGGCAACGCTGAATTTTTCAATAATACAAATTATACTACAGTGGATGCCGTTATCGAAGTTACGAGTTATGGTCAGATTAGTCCTGCGATTTCGAAAAATAATATGCGGAATATCTCAAATGGTATGTAAAACAATTTTCAGACAAAGTTGTAAGCTTAAATAATAAAAATTATTGTTTACTGCAGTTACAACTTCTGGGCGGATTAGTCCTGCAATTATTTAAATTAATTATTTAATCTTTTTCACAGATACTGAACATTCCAACGAAGCACTAAAAAATAGAAATTGCCTCAATATTTTGACTAATCAAGCAGAAGATGATTCGATCAACAGTATACCACTTTCGCCGGATGCTCTGAATGAAGAGTTTCGAATTTCTACACTGCCTGGTTTGAAAAGAAAGCCAAATATTATTATTTCGTCTAGTTCTGAGAGTGATAATGAGTTGCCATTAACCAAAAAGAGACCTAGAAAACCTGATCAATGGAAGGCTAATAATAAAAAAAAACTTCGTAATACAGGTAAGCGTTATAAGACGGTCACTGGAAAGTATATACCTTAAAGGAAAATGAGAGCAGGCTGCAACGAAACATGTCGGTTGAAATGTTCACAAAATATCTCCATGGAAAACCGAAAAAAAATATTTGACCAGTTTTGGAATATTGGAAACCTGGAAAGACAGCGTGATTTTGTTAACAAATGTATGAGTATAATCAAACCAAAGTATTCACTTCACAAAGAAACTAGCAAACGTTCTCTCAATAATGGATATCATTTTGTAGTCAATTCAGAAAGAATAAGAGTATGCAAAAAAATGTTCACTCATACTTTGGACATAGGACACTCCTTTCTTTCCACCACCATTAAAAAAGTATCTCCAGAAGGAATTTTGGATGGAGACAAAAGAGGCAAACATCATGAGAAGGGCAGAATTGTACCCGATCTGGTTAAAGAAAGCGTGAGGAACCATATAAATTCATATCCACGGAAAGAATCCCACTATTGTAGGGAAAATACAAGAAAAACATACATCGATGGTGACCTTAATTTGAAAATATTATACAGACACTACATTACTTATTGTAAAAGTAAAAATTTAACTAGTGTGACTGAGAGCATGTACAGAAACATATTCCGAACAGAATTCAATATTTCCTTTTACGAGCCTAAAAAGGATGCTTGTTCTTTGTGCTCTACCTACAAGAATGCTACCGGCTTAGAAAAACAGTCCCTCGAAGAAGACTTCAATACTCATCAGAAGCAAAAGGAACTGAGTCGAAGCGAAAAAGAAAATGATATTGCCTTGGCAAAAGAAGATAATGAAAATAGAGTTGTTGCATGTTTTGATTTGCAAGCAGTGCTGCAAACACCTTGTGGAAACGAATCTCTTTTCTATTATAAGAGTCGTCTTAACGTTTACAATTGCACGGTATATGATATTGTTAATAAAAAGGGTTATTGCTACTTGTGGGATGAATCTTTGGGTGACAAGGGTTGCGACGAAGTTGGTATATGTATATTTAAATATCTAAAGGAACATTGTGTGGGAAAACATGTCATATTTTATACAGACAACTGTTCTGCACAAAATAAAAATAAATATCTGATGTCTCTATACCTCTACTGCATAAAACATCTGGGTATTAAATCGATAATCCACAAATATTTGGTAGTGGGTCACACTCAAAATGAAGGTGACAGTGTACATGCGATGATTGAGAAAGAAAAGAAACGTATTTTAAAAAATGGGTCAATTTATATCCCAGCTCAGTGGAATTCAATTGTACTTGGTGCTAAGAAGAATGATAATCTATACCAAGTCATCAATCTAAACTTTGACGACATTCTTGATTTAAAAAGACTAAGTAAACTGGTTGGAAAGAATTTCACACATAATCTGGACGGGGAAAAAATAGTTTGGAACGATGTTAGAAAATTTTCGGTGGAACCTGAAAATCCTACATTTTTGCAATATTCATACACGTACGAGGACAGAAATATGCAGAAAATAAATGTACGTCAGAAAATGAGAAGCAAGCCAGTTTTGGAACTAAATAAAAAATTTACGGTTAGGCCTACTATTTCAGCAGCAAAGCAAAAAGATCTTTTAGCACTTTGTAAGTCGAATGCTATTCCGAAAGTATATTGGTCTTACTACGAAGGACTACAGACGTCTGATTAGATAAGAATTAAAATAAGATATAACTATTAATAGGATGATTTTTTAAAGTTGAATTTCAGTTATTTTAAAACGTTATTTTATGTGAAAAATATGTACCTACATAGAATAAGAAGATTTTATTACCATAACAATTTATGGAAATGTAAAACTTTTGACGATTGTTTGTGAATTGAATAAAATACTGTTTTATAGCTGGAAATGGCTTTTTGTTAATTTAATATAAAGTTAAGACAACCGTTTTTAACCTCCGATGCAAAAAGAGAGGTGTTGAAGTCTTCACAAACAGTAATGGATCGTTTCAAATTCTTTTAATCTGCTATGTTTTAATGATTTGATCTAGAATAAGACTGGAACATTTCAATATATTCCATTAATCTGCTAGGTTTTAATGATTTGGTCTAGAATAAGACTGGAACATTTAGAATTTTAGGCTATAACTCAGTAAACACTAAAAACGCCATGACACTTTAACATAATTATAATAGCTTGCTTAAACTCACATATTTTGATATATAAAACATATTAATTTTTTGTACATAGACTTAGTAATGATTTTTAAAAAATAGAATTACCATTTCCTCAAAATGGACGATTTTGAAATGTACCAGTACTGTTCTACACTATCGATATGCGGGTTCGATATAAGCAGCATGTAAGCAAAATAAAGCCTTTTTCCATTTTCCGGAAACTCAACCCCGTTGTAGCAGTATTACATTTTGAAATAGTTTTTTTTTTTGTATTTTTCTTATAATCCCAATACCTTAAAACATCCTTTCCACATGTGTATGTTCCGATTACTAAAAAACTTCATACAAGAACGATCCAGCCTAACCAGTAGTCTAAGTTACTTCAAAATATTGATATAAAAAAGTATGCGCGCGATAAATTAGGATGACTGAATTAACTGGCGCGAGTTCTTCATTATTTCGCTTCATAGTATGCCTTAAACGCCGCTTTGGTGCTATTCTCAGACGTAAATGAGCAGAAAAGTAATCTGGCTTAATGAGATTGAGAAACTTTCAGATTGTCGAAGGCACAAACCTGCGTAGGTACCGACTCGAGACGACTTACAAACGAGCAGCACCCCAGACAGACTCTCGCGCCGGACCCAGAATGACGAACGCTAAACTTTAACCATTTACACAGCGATAAAGAATCGTTCAAATAAGCGCTAGTCGACTGCCCTAAATATAATAATGTATACATGAGCTTTGCCATCTACTCATCTCGAGGGGTTCATAAAGGTTACGTGCAACTTGGGTGGTGATAGCCTTCTTTATGTTACTTTATTCGGCCCAAATCACAGCGATTAATTTTCGTCCTAATAAGTGCTATTCGACTGTCCTAAATATAATAATGTATATATGAGCTTTATCATAACATCGTTATATATTTACATGTTGAGGAGTTCCAAATGTTTAAGTATAGCTAGGGTGGTGATGGCCTTCTTTGTGGTACATTGGTCGGCACAACACTATTTACACGCTATAAATATTCGTTGAAATAAGCGCTAGTCGGCGGTCCCAAATATAAAAATGTGTACATTAGGTGACCATTAGAACGTTTCATCTGTTTATGTTGAGTAGCGAACGGTTTCGCGCAGCTTGGGCCACACGATCCATTTTGTACTCGGATCGGTCCAACTCACGATTTACATCCCGTTCAGTAGCCTCCTCGTGTGGTTGGCTACCTCGGGTAAGACTCTCGCGTCTCAGTCCTAAGGGCTGGTGGATCGGTTTCTCCATGGGGATTGCCTACCGGCGCTAATGGACGGTTTGCGTACCGCTCGGCGACGTCAATCGGTTATGGACTCTGACTAATTGCTGAAGGAGTCTGGAGACTATGGAATATACTGTCTCCTAAGCAGCGGGGGTGGATGTTGACTTGTCGCAAATCTCTCTCGAAATGACCATTAGGCTCACTGATCCTGGTCGGCGATATATTCAATATGAATCACCGCTGAATTTACGGCAGGTAGAGGCCGCGTAAGCGACCACGGTCCCGTAACCAGTTGGGAGGAAGGGGGTATCATGATGGTTAATTCCAGACGGAAATATTCTGCCAAAACTGGTAGCCAGGGGAGGGGTGGCCCCACTTAGTTACCTTATAGTGCCTCCCCGTAAGACTTGTACGCCGTAAGGCACACTTTGCTGGACTGCAGGTTTGTACCGTCCCAAAGTCTTTTAGGCTTATCTAATGGGAGACAGAACGATCATATATTGTTAAAACTTCCTGATGTTCTTTTGAGGACTCCAAGGACAACGAAAATTATCCCATCCTATTTAATGTTTATATCTACTTACCTAAAACTTTTTTTTTATTATCCGTTTTATGTCGTTTTTAAAGAAAACACTGGATTGCCACTGGAATGTTAAGTACAGTTTTAACCTCACTAGACGCGGACGTCTCTCCTAAAGCTGGGCATTGACGGTCAGTTTTTCGCGTCAGTTGAACTGGCGTGCATCCAAAATTTGATCGTGAATGTCGAATCGTCACTCCCGAGTTTTAACTGACGACGCGCCACGAATATTTTCCGTGGCAACCATAATCCAACTGGCGCGTCGCGCCAAACTGATCGTAAGTGCGCAATCGGCAATCCAACGCGTCAGTTCGCTCTCAGCGCTCGCGGACGGCGGTGACAGCGCGTGCTGCGTTTTTGTTTTAGTCATGGCGGTGTCGTCGTCGTCATCATGGCATGGCGGTGTCGGACTTGTCATAATTATAGATTTCATCAAAAAATATAGAAATTCAGAATGTTTATGGAAAATAACCGACAAAAATTTCAAAAATAAACAGTATCGATGAAAAGCTGTAGAAGATTTTATTTAGATAAAATATTCCAATTTTATTTAGATATTATTTATAAAATTGAATTAGATATTATAGAAGTCAGATTTCATTCCCGATGCTAAGAAACGAAGAGTGGCAGTGAATCTCTCATGAGGGTTTATAGCTTGTCCCATATTAGTATCTTGTTTAATTTAATAAAAGACTCGATCATACCTAGCCTATCTCCTACTTCTTAAGATTTCACTAAGTGCTATCCTAATGTACTGTATTATATGATTACTATATTATAACAGAATATTTTATTATATCATATTATGTATAACAAATATTACTATCCCATTACTCATACTTCTATTTTGCTCTATCCAAATAACCTTATTAACATTGTGACGTTTATAAATAGGTTTATAAATAATAGTTTTGGATATTTATAGTTTTGATTTTAACAAGGGTTATTTTAGGTATGAAACGTCAATTAGTATGTATTGTCGTATATCGGCCGCGGCAATATATTCACCGCGCCGATTAAGTATCGTACGTTCGCGAAACACTTAAAATCGACCAATTTAACGATATGATAATCGAAGATTGAATAAAGTATTCTATGACCGGTAACTCAAAATTAGAGAAGAGCAGAGACCTGATCTCGAGGGTCGGCTCCGTAATGAGAAATCGGAAACAATCAGCTCAGTAATAGTTTGTGTTTATTGAGGTTTTAAAAGTTAAATTAAGAACGATTTATAAAAAGTATAAAAGATAAAACAACAAAACGTCAAGATAAAATTATAAAATAAAATAAAAAGGCGTTTGAAAGATAAAAATAGAAAAACGTTGACAAGATAAAAATGTAAAGTTAAAATAAAAGGACGTTGACGTTGACGATCCAGGGGGAAAACGTGTGAACGAGGGATAGCCCCGAGAGTACTCCCAGTCCGGGCACTGCGCCTGCGAGGCCTCCGTCGGCTTCTACTCCTTGGACGTCTGTAGGGACGGCTTCCCTCGTCTTTAGCCGCACCGCTTGAGCCCGAAAGGTTCTTCTCGCCGGGGATCTGCGTTCCCGGAACCTGGGGGTAGCTGAGGTTGATGCCCGCCAGATCTCGCTGCTGTGCTCGCCCTATATCGCCTCCCTTGAGGTCGCCTTGAGTGATGCAGACGCCGGAGGTTGGTCGTCTTCCAAGGATCTAGACGCCGGAGATTGGTCGCCTTCCCGATCCAGACGCCGGAGATGGTCGCCTTCAAAAGATCCAGACGCCGGAGATGGTCGCCTTCAAGAGATCCCTGCACAGATCACAATATTCGGGTTAGGAAACACTCAGCGCGGCCAGGGGATAGGACAGATTGGACCAGGGAGGACTGAGGGCAGCGGCCCCCCGTCAGTGGTCCGATCTTCCCGGCCGGCACTCTCCCTATCGTTAATCGGGAACCCATAGCGGGTTTCCTCTAACCCTCAAGCATTAAACAGGACTCACCGAGTTATCCGTATCACTAATATTCCCTCGGGATCTCTTGATTATTCGGAGTGGTTTGCCTGAAGGCCGGAAAACGAATGACCCTTTTACAATCTGCGAGGTAATCCGCGGGTCAACGAACTTCGTTTTCCCGCCCAAAAACGAAACGAAATTCTATTGCGAACTAATAATTTCGTAATTCTTTTCATTAAATTTCCTGATTTATTTTTGTATTATATTCTATATTTCAATTATTTTTAAGAACCAAATATTTTACAGTCTAAATAATAAATTTTAAAACAATCGAATATTACTTTTATTTATCATTATTATATTCTGACATAATTCCGGATTTATTCGAAATTATTTTATTTATGTGATATTTGTACACCGGATCGCTAAATGATCGCACGATCGATAACGGGTCGATCCGTCGCGCAATCGGTGTCCGACACTACGCCGCTCGCGCTGACTGAACTGTCAAACCGCTCGCGGATCAAAGGGCATGTTTTCGTATTGAATGTCGCGAACGGGATTGGGTTTTCCGACTGTTTTTCTCACCGGAAAAGCCAATACCGCTACAACATCTTATTTAATTATTAATTTTCTTACCCTTATATTATTATTAGCTTTATTATAATTTTTTCTACTTTCTACATTGCAAACTGTTCATAGGATAGTAAATTTGTTTGGTTTGTATATGTATTTAAAATACTAGTAGGTATTATATATTTACTATTTGTAAGTTTGCTATAAAATAAAATAAAACAAACAGTAAGGGAAAACAGTAACAAGGAATGTTTGTTTTTCGGAATCGGAATCCATTTTTATTCGTGGATATCCGCAAAGAGACACGTCCTTCAAGCGGCCGGGCCGGTCGAAAACTGAAGAGCCGGAGTGACGCCAGTCAATGGGCAAATCTAGTTGGCATAAAACGATTTGGAGTGACGCCACAGTTTTACGTCTAGACTGACGCGAAAACCTGACCGTCAATGCCCAGCTTAAGACTTGCGTAGGTACCCATAGAGCAATTTCCAGGTTTTTTAAATGCATTTTTTTATTGGAATTTATTCAAAATATAAAATAATTAGATTTAAGAGAACATTATTAATATTTATGATTTTAAACAATATCGCACAGATAAAAACATTAACCCCTCAAGCCCCGATTGGCCGATATCGGCCACATCACGATTCAGCGTGACGGCCCCGTTTTAATTTTATTTTAATCTAATTTGCTTTATTTTATTATGTTTTATTATGTTAATGTGTTTCATTTTAATTATGGGTTACAGTGGTTTGTCAAATTCAAATTCAAATTATTTATTGACTTAAAATTATGGGTACATTCAATATACAAAAGTCTTAACCTAACTAGGCTGCCGCCTGTTCCAAGGTAGACAATTTATTTTAGTTATCCTAAGAAATCTATAATATTATATTTATATAAATAATCAAAATCATACTTAATGTAACAGAAATATCTTAATTACCTAATAAAAATTCGTAAGAAAATGTCATGAAAATTGTCAATATTATTTTATTTTAAAACATGATAAAAATTAATATATATTTATATATGTATTAAATAATATGTATTAATAATATACAAAATAAATTCACAAAAATTAAAATAAAATTACGTTTAGAAATTATCAATTTATTACTACATATACTATTATGTTTTTATTATAAAAATTTTAGAGATTCAATTATTTAATAATGTTTTCAATATCTGCATATGTACAATTTAAGAGGTAGGCACTCAAACTATTTTTAAATTTATATGATATTTTAATGCCTTTAATGTTAGGTGGTAGGCAATTATAAAATTTGGGGGCAAGATAAGAGAAACTGGATTGGCCAAAAGCGGATCTCCTGAGTGGTATTGCAAAATTTGTTTGTGCCGATCTTCTTGTTACACGAGATTGCTGGCTTTTTTTCTGTTCTCCTAACTCACTCTGGAATTTAGTGAGAGTTACCAGCACAAACATTTTTCTCACACTCAACACTCTATACTCTCGGAAAAGGTCATCGGAAGAATATGTTTGGGGTTTTTTATTGATCACCCTCAGTATAGCCTTCTGCGCTTTGTAAAGGGTGGCCAGAAGCGTTTTTGCCGCACAGCCCCAAGTTATAATGCCATATCGAATAACCGACTCGCAGACAGCAAAGTAGACACTTCTTAGCGTATTGAAATCTAAGATGTTCCGCAAACTCCTGAAGTAATACACAAGTTTTCTCAGTCTTGCCGCAACCTTCGTTAAATGATCCTCCCAGCGCAGTCTGTTGTCTAACATCACGCCCAAGTACTTAATGGAGGATACCCTGTCGACATTCATACACTGGCAATCTTGCGTTCTGATGCACGAGTGAAGCTTAATAGTTGAAGTTGGTTGGTCAGTGTTTGTCTTGCTAAAGGTCATAAAATTCGTTTTACTTATATTTAAGGTCAATAAGTTTCTATCCAACCATCTCTTCGCGTTTCTCAGTACTAATTCAGTATCGGTAAACAGATCTGCCCAAGTCGAAGACTTGACCAATAAAACGGTGTCGTCGGCAAAACTGATGACCTTTCCTATTGCCGGGAGTTTGCAGAAATCATTCAGATACACCAAAAAGAGAATTGGACCCAACACGCTGCCCTGTGGGACACCATACGTTATATGCTGTGTAGAACTATATTCTTCGCGGAGTCTAGTCATCTGCAGTCTTTCTGATAGATACGATTTAAACCACTCTAGCGCATTTTCTCCGAGTCCGATCCGTTTCAGTTTAGTCATCAGCAAGGGGTGCGAGACAGTGTCGAAAGCCTTCGCAAGGTCGAGGAAGACTGCCGCACATTTCTCTCCTTTATCTAAAGATTCTTTGACATGTTCAGTGAGTTCAATTAACGCATCTCCTGTACCGAGCCCCTTCCGAAAGCCAAACTGGTTATGTGCCAAAATATTGTATTTGTCTAAGAAACTGTTAAGACGCCGTTTGACCACATGTTCTAGAATTTTACTCACCGTACTCAAGAGTGATATGGGTCTATAATTTTCTGCGGCCAAAGAATCACCACCTTTAAAGATACCTAGGTGTTATGATACTTGTTTTCAAACATTTAGGAAATACTCCCATTTTTAGGCTCAGGTTAATTATATGGACTAAGGGAGAAACTATGTATGATTTTATTTGTTTTAATACAAAAGAAGAAATACCATCCTGGCCTGCCGATTTACTACATTTCAATTGGTTTATTATTTGGAGTATTTCTGATTCATTAGTTTGTTGCAGACATGGCATAATGATAAGAGCATCTGCTTGTGGGCTATTTGCCAAGTTTACTAGTTGACTCTCGCTCATTTTTAGGTTCTGCAGGTGAGCATGAGCTAGATTACTACCAACGCTTGCAAAGAAATTATTTAAGTGTTCCCTTATTTCATTTGAATCTGTAGTAGTGTTTACAATATTCCCGTTTATTTTCATTTTGTTTATATCTACCGGCTGTTTTTCTGTGCTTGTTATTTCTCTAATGGTTTGCCATACTTTCTTAGTATCATTTTGGAAACTACGTAATTTATTTTTATAGTATAACTCTTTCTCGGTTTTAATTAGTTTATTGCAAAGGTTCCTGTATTTTTTGTAATAGATATATAGTTCGTAGTTATCCGGATCTCTAACCAGCTGTTTGTGAATCTTGTCCCATTTGTGTATACTATTTACAAGACCTCTGGTAATCCAAGGTTTTATTTTTCTACTCCTGTGTCTAATAGTGCCTGTATTAGTAACTGTGGACTGATCAATATGCCTTTTTAATATAGATATGAATTTTTCGAAAGCAATATCTACGTTTGTCTCTATAAAAGTATCTTCCCAGAGTTCAGAGTCTAGTAGGTCAGTGAGTTTATCAAATTCTAGTGTTGTCCTTGTAAATGTTTTGTGATGATTATTTCTTTTATTTTCGCTTGGAATTATCAGCATAATTGGAAAATGGTCAGTGAATTTACTTTGATAAACAAACGACATACATTTCTTTTTAGATTTTATCATCGCATGGTCAATGCAGGAACACGATCCATTTTCCACTCGAGTTGGTTTGTTTATTCCAACTTGAAGTCCAAGCTCAGCCATTAAGTTTAGATATTCGTCAGCTTGCGGATACATTCGGTTTATTATATTAATACCTATTTACATCTCCAACAAGGGCAACATCTGAAAACGAAATACTCGTCGACTTTATTTTTGAGCTAATCGATGCAATGTCAGTAATTAATGTTTTGGTGAGACAGTGTCGTAATTCAATTTTTTTACAAAATTTTTACAATTTTTTTTTGGGACAGCAACTTGTCAATCGGCTGAGGGGCCGAGGCCTGAAGGGTTAAAAATAATATGATTGGATTAAATAAATAATAATATAATATAGAATATGGAATAATTATAGACATATACATTAATATAATACCAATAATAGATAAGACAATCAATAGTCTGTTCAAGAATGTAGGGTGTTAAATATGTTTAAAAGATGTAGTCAATTAATTCATAAGATAAATAATTAGACAGATTTAGTTTAGTTGTATTTACGAACGAATACTTTACTCAAATTTACCCACACATACTTATAGTTTTTTCTCGAGCACAGGTCTTCGCACGACCTAGCACGAATAACCTAACAGTATTTTATGATACAAAAACGTCTAATAAAAATCCAGATATGCCTAAATCTTTGGCACTCAATTTGTGGGTATTTACTTTACACTATTTATAATGACGTTGCTTTGAAGCTTTTGAGAATTTGCTTTGAAGCTATTCGTAATGATGTTGATTTCCGCAATATCAATCAGCTGCACTTCGTATTTAAGTAATTGCCTGAGTTTATTGACAATTTCCGACAGGTTTCGCATTGGTTTGGTATTTCTCGGATATCTATATCGGATTTACGTGTTGATGCTCATAATTATCAGATTTATACTGAAAAAGCGCTATCTTTTCCATCAACTCGTTATTAGTTTCCTGCAGTGTAAGTATGATTTTTTTTCTTCATAACTGCAATTCTTTCCGCCAATCCTCATAGCGCTAAGCCAGGATTTTTGTAGATTTTTAAATCTTATCGCGTTTCTTCGTAATTCTATTTTTATGTATAGTACAGTCAGTTTTCCATCTATGTGCGATATAACTGACGAGTTTACGTTGAGTATTATATAAAATTATAGCATAATATGAATTCTTTTTATGTTATACTAGCTGACCCGGCAAACTTCGTACCGCCTAACAGTCAATAAATGTCGTGTTACAGATTAGTTAAACTTAATTTATGATTTTATTCCGTTTAACCATATCATGCGAAATTTCCTTAGATAAGTCGTATAGTACTTGAATTCTTCGGAATAATTTCTCCTTTTTCGCGATTAAAATTCGAAGTGATTTATTTAATTTCTCTTCTGACATATTGACGGTAAATCGTTGCTATGCGCGAATAAAATTACTTGTAGGGTATACTGATTCTGTGCTTGAATTGATTTGAATATTTTTATATGATTTTAATATATCCGGCTCGAAGGACCAAAAATGGTCGATATCCTGGACGTCAGGCAATGGACTGTATTTAGTTAAGGCGTGGTGGGCGCTGAACAGCCACAGTGGAAATAGATCCAGGATTAAGAAAAGGAGTACCTCAAAAAACCGCTTACTTCCTGATATCTCTGGCTGCTTCGCTGATGGGTAGCTACCCAGACGTTGGTGCTGATTCCGATGAAACAAACTCCCTAAAATGCACGGCACTTCCGGAAGTTATTTTTCTGTAATTTTTCTATCACGGATAGACGAGTATTTCACGACGTGCGATACGATCCGCCACGCGTAAATTTTATAACTGAAACGCCGACCGCGCAGATGGTCCGAGCGATGACTTTTCGTAGGTACTTATTTATTATAACAGGGTAGGAATAAAATATTGGAAAACATTAATTTGGGATTTGGGAGGAATAAAAATTAAGGATACACCAATTAGTAGAAGTATCGTTGCGCGAATAAGGTTCTCACACGTGGTACTAAAAACAACCTCCCCCCAGCGCTTACATTCATATTGACTAGTTGGTCCATAGGTTTTTGAATTTATGTAATATCATTAGCAACTGCTTAACATACAATTGACGTACATCAAACACATATTCACGAAATAATTGCAATGAGAGATATTATGGAGGCTTTCTATTTATAACAATTAAAATTAACTTTTGAGTTTTTAGTTAAAGGTTCAAGCTACATATATATATATATATATATATATATATATATATATATATATATATATATATATATATATATATATATATATATATATATATATATATATATATATATATATATATATATATATATATATATATATATATATATATATATATATATATATATATATATATATATATATATATATATATATATATATATATATATATATATATATATATATATATATATATATATATATATATATATATATATATATATATATATATATATATATATATATATATATATATATATATATATATATATATATATGTATATTTATATATATATATATACAGATGTGGCCAAATTATTATCACCTCTAGAAATTTTTTGTAAAATTGTATGAAAACTTAGATTTATAACTCCAAAAAAAAAACTTTTGTTATAAATACATTTATTAGTATTTAGTGAACATTCCCTTTACGTTTTTCAAGCATTTCATCCTACGCGGCATTCCAGCGATGGCATTTTAGCGTGGCTGACCAAATCGGCATCATTTTCCGAAACTTCCTTCATGGCTGCAATCAAATCTGATTTGGTCCGCGGCCAATTTTCTGCCACTTTCTGTTTAAAAATAGCCCAGATATTTTCGATAGGGTTCATATCTGGGCAATTCGCTGGCCAGTCAAGGATTTGGATGTTGTTAGTCCTTAGAAACTACGTAACTCTCTTCGCTGTATGACAAGGGGCTTTATCGTGCATGAAAATTCCTTTTCCGTTAAATTTTCATTCATGGTTAGGATCACCTGTGTCTGAAGGACTGTTAAATACTGATCCGCGTTCATTGCCCGGTCAACAATATGGAGTGGGAAGAGTCCTTTGTCCGATATTGCTGACCAAATCATGACCCTTACTGGCTGTTTCAGCTGCTGCTGGACACAGGAAGGTAAATACTCCTCTCCTTCTGATCGGCGAACATTCCTGGACAATAGTAGTATCAAACTTACCATGGTCTCGTCACTGAATACAACCTATTTAGAAAATATAGATAATTTAAATCAAATAAAAAAAATATTGAAAAATGTGTTTTCAGAATAATATCAAAAAGAGGGTTTATATCAATGTTACCTTTCCTCAATCATCTGTAGTTATGCTATACCTTTTCTCAATCATGTTAAATGTTTACTCGCCCATGTTTTTCTTTTTTGGATCATCCTATTATTTAGCTTCTGCTTCTTGCGTGGTCGTCTTGCACATAGCCCAGATTGAAAAAGTCGAAGTCACATTGTCTGCTCTGATATTTCTACACCAACGTCACGCATGGTACCCCTAAGAGACTTACTGGATAGGGTTCGGTCCTCTTTAGCTTTCCGCAGCAAATATCGATCCTGGATGCCTGTTGTTTTCCGGCTGCGACCGCATTTTCCTTTTCTTTTAGGACTTGTGACAACTGATCAGCTCTATTTTTTGCGAACTTACTAACAAATGATCGACTGACTCCAACTTTCTGAGCTATTTGTCCACGCAAATATTGTCCTACTTCCAAAAAACGTCGAAATTTTCGCTTTAGTCACTGCACTGATATCCTTTGCTTTACCCATATTCAATTTTGCAAAATTCAAAAAACCACTGTCAAGTTCACTGTTCAAAGCCTCAAATGAGATTGAAAATCATCGATTAGATGCTAGTCCTTAAATACCGCACAGGAACCATAAAATGAAAGCACTTTGTAACTGAAACTAACTAGCAAAACAATAACAACTCTAATCTGTTGCTTTCCCGAAAAAGGCCATTCAGGTAATAATTGCTCCCGGAAAGGTGTAATATCAAAAATATGACATTTGTATTGCATTACTTCTTGGTATTTCAGGTAACCTTTGCAAACAACATGCCAATTTAGAAAAAGGATGCAACTGCAGTTTTGTAAACTACATTAATAAGTTTTTTTAAAGAGGTGATAATAATTTGGCCACATCTGTATATATATATATATATATATATATATATATATATATATATATATATATATATATATATATATATATATATATATATATATATATATATATATATATATATATATATATATATATATATATATATGTATATATATATATATATATATATATATATATATATATATATATATATATATATATATATATATATATATATATATATATATATATATATATATATATATATATATATATATATATATATATATATATATATATATATATGTATATATATATCTATATCTATATATATATATATATATATATATATATATATATATATATATATATATATATATATATATATATATATATATATATATATATATATATATATATATATATATATATATATATATATATATATATATATATATATATATATATATATATATATATATATATATATATATATATATATATATATATATGTATATATATATATATATATATATATATATTTATATTTGATAAGGTTTTGTAAATAATCCGTTCATAGGATGATGATTCGCAGTAAAATAAAATTAGTAAAAGCTACTTGAACAGCAGCGAAGGAAATCCCAGCTTGGATTGGGAAACCATTATGTTTGAATGAGATATACTTACGGATGTGCACGATTTTCGATTGTGCATGTTAGTTTATGGGTCCCTTTACCGTCGACGAACGATCACTCATCATCCATATATCTCAAAAATCGAGCTTTTCCTTTTGCAACACAAAATGCCTACAATTGAGGCGAATTAAAGCGAAAAAACATCCTATGAACGGATTATTTACAAAACCTTATCAAATATAAAAATATTATACAGTTTTTCTACCATGTTTCTCTATACATTTGCTAATGTTATACAATTTTATACAAGTTTACCTTATTTTGATATTATTATATAGTCTTTAGTATAAACTTCTCTGCCAGAAATTAAGATCGAAGTATCTTCTTTCATTTCATTGTGCATTGGAGGTTTTATATTTTTATTTCGATTTAATGGCTCGTTAATAACTAACGCAGCCTAATAATGTCATATTTTAAATGTTGGAAACGTCCGAAATTTTGAATTATTTCGAAACGTCATCCTCCATTTATGAAACGGCCTTTGCCGATGTGATCAAATTGTTTTATTTTAGTTTTTTCGCTTTAATTCGCCTCAATTGTAGGCATTTTGTGTTGCAAAAGGAAAAGCTCGATTTTTGAGAATATGGATGAAGAGTGATCGTTCGTCGACGGTAAAGGGACCCATAAACTAACATGCACAATCGAAAGTCGTGCACATCCGTAAGTATATCTCATTCAAACAATAGCGTTTCCCAATCCAAGCTGGGATTTCCTTCGCTGCTGTTCAAGTAGCTTTTACTAATTTTATTTTACTGCGAATCATCATCCTATGAACGGATTATTTACAAAACCTTATCAAATATAAAAATATTATACAGTTTTTCTACCATGTTTCTTTATACATTTGCTAATGTTATACAATTTTATACAAGTTTACCTTATTTTGATATAATTATATAGTCTTTAGTATAAACTTCTCTGCCAGAAATTAAGATCCAAATATCTTCTTTCATTTCATTGTGCATTGGAGGTTTTATATTTTTATTTCGATTTAATGGCTCGTTAATAACTAACGCAGCCTAATAATGTCATATTTTAAATGTTGGAAACGTCCGAAATTTTGAATTATTTCGAAACGTCATCCTCCATTTATGAAACGGCCTTTGCCGATGTGATCAAAGTGTTTTATTTTAGTTTTTTCGCTTTAATTTGCCTCAATTTTAGTATATATATATATATATATATATATATATATATATATATATATATATATATATATATATATATATATATATATATATATATATATATATATATATATATATATATATATATATATATATATATATATATATATATATATATATATATATATATTTAAGAGACGATTCATTGTGATTATTTCATTGTTTTTGCTTTAATTTGACTTTAATAAAGACATTTTATTTTGGTTTGCAAAATGATTCGCTTTGTTTTTGAGATGTGGATGAAGGGCGATCGTTTGCTAGCGATAAAGGGATCCCATTAAACCTACATTGCACTGTCGAAAGTGGTGCTCATCCAGGAATACATCTCATTTAAAATAAGCATTTCCCAATCTAGTCCGGGAAAGCCTTCCAGCTATGTAAGTGGCTTTTATTATTTTTATTTTTTCATCAAAGTGTCATCCTTTAAACGAATTCTTAAAAAAAGAAATTTTACCTAAAACCAATCAAATATTAACAATATTATACAATTTTATCTTATGTTTTGAACTCTTGTAAATATCATATAGCCTTAAGTATAAACTTCTCGACCAGAAATTACGATTTATATCTTATTTCATGGCAACGAGCAAATGAAGTATTTTATTTTTATTTTCATTTAATGGCTGGCTGATAGCGAGCCCAGCAATGGTATATCGTCCTTTTAAAGAGTGGATATATTCGAATTTCAAATCGAATTGTCGGTATGTCATTCCGCATTTAAGAGACGATTCATTGTGATTTTTTCATTGTTTTTGCTTTAATTTGTCTTTAATAAAGACATTTCATTTTGGTTTGCAAAAGGATACGCTTTGTTTTTGAGATGTGGATGAAGGGCGATCGTTCGCTAGCGATAAAGGGATCCCATTAAACCTACATTGCACTGTCGAAAGTGGTGCTCATCCAGGAATACATCTCATTTAAAATAAGCATTTCCCAATCCAGTCCGGGAAAACCTTCCAGCTATGTAAGTGGCTTTTATTATTTTTATTTTTTCATCAAAGTGTCATTCTTTAACCCTAGAAAGATAATCTAAGTCAAAATGACTCCGGCGCCGACGAAATTTTGCTGTAACTTTTTAAATTGTGTGAATCCGGTGACGTGCATTCCGGACATCTCAGTCCGAGCCGGGAACTAGCGAAGGGCGCACGTGTCAAACTGGTAAGTTCCCGCCATTTCGATATTTTACCGCCATAAGAGTCAAAATGACGTATGATTATCTTTTACGTGACTTTTACGATTTTTGATATAGCGTAAGTATAAGTTAGTTTATTTTGTTGGATCGGTTTGTTTTTGCTGTTTTTGACATTTGTTTTTGTTTTATAGAGAGCTTGAACGTACATTCAGTAAAATGGCGAGAAGAAATTTAGACGAGGAAGGCATTCTGGCTGCACTTTAGATAATGAGGAGGAGGCCATATCCGCTGATACAGACAGTGAAGTCGAAGATCACCGGCTAAAATGGTGTATTTACTATCATCATGTGACGAAGATGCTTCTGTCAATGAAACAACCGGCAAACCAGAAATGATTATGTTCTACAATCAAACCAAAGGCGGGGTGGACACGCTAGACCAAATGTGTTCCATAATGTCCTGTATATATAGTAGAAAGACAAATAGATGGCCCATGGCCGTTTTCTATGGGATGATAAATATTACCTGCATAAATGCTTATATTATATACTCCCACAACGTTGCCAGTAAAGGTGAGAAGGCTCTCAATCGCAATAAATTTATGAAAAACCTAAGTAATGCTCTTACATCGCCCTTTCTGACGAAGCGATTGGATATACCAACTTTGAAAAGATATTTACGGGACAGTATCGCGTCTATCGTGCCAAAAAACCCTCAAGATCAAGAAGAAGAGCGTCCCGAGGTACCAGCAGCCAAGAAACGGGCCTATTGTAAATATTGCCCTTCCAAAATAAAGAGGAAGGCGAATGCCTCGTGCATAAAATGCAAAGAAATAACTTGCTGAGAGCATAACGTTGACATGTGCCAAAAATGTTTTCAGTGATGTTTCAATAGTTATTATCTAGTTTACAATAATATCTGATGTTACTTGAATTATAAGATAAAAAGGCTGATTAATGTCATAGGTAAAAAAAAATATACTGAAGAAAATAATGTTCCTATTTTTTGTTAATTTTTCAGAAGTTTGAGTTTTGTTGTATTTTTCTAAAAAGTAAACGTAATTTCGTAAATATCGGATGTTTTATTTAAAAATACATGATACAATACATATCTTTTTAATTTAATAAAATGTATAAGAACTATTGATTTTACAGCTAATTAAACCTATGGAGTCAACTTGACGTATGATTGTATGACGTATGATTGACGTGTGATGACGTATGACGAATGATATCTCGTACAACTCAATATGATTATCTTTCTAGGGTTAAACGAATTCTTAAAAAAAGAAATTTTACCTAAAACCAATCAAATATTAACAATATTATACAATTTTATCTTTTGCTTTGAACTCTTGTAAATATCATATAGCCTTAAGTATAAACTTCTCGACCAGAAATTACGATTTATATCTTATTTCATGGCAACGACCAAATGAAGTATTTTATTTTTATTTTCATTTAATAGCTGGCTGATAGCGAGCCCAGCAATGGTATATCGTCATTTTAAAGAGTGGATATATTCGAATTTCAAATCGAATTGTCGGTATGTCATTCCGCATTTAAGAGACGATTCATTGTGATTTTTTCATTGTCTTTGCTTTAATTGGTCTTTAATAAAGACATTTCATTTTGGTTTGCAAAAGGATACGCTTTGTTTTTGAGATGTGGATGAAGGGCGATCGTTCGCTAGCGATAAAGGGATCCTATTACACTGTCGAAAGTGGTGCTCATCCAGGCATACATCTCATTTAAAATAAGCATTTCCCAATCCAGTCCGGGAAAACCTTCCAGCTTTGTAAGTGGCTTTTATTATTTAAATTTTTTCATCAAAGTGTCATCCTTTAAAGGAATTCTTAAAAAAAGAAATTTAACAAAAAACCAATCAAATATTAACAATATATATATATATATATATATATATATATATATATATATATATATATATATATATATATATATATATATATATATATATATATATATATATATATATATATATATATATATATATATATATATATATATATATATATATATATATATATATATATATATATATATATATATATATATATATATATATATATATGTATATATATATATATATATATATATATATATATATATATATATATATATATATATATATATATATATATATATATATATATATATATATATATATATATATATATATATATATATATATATATATATATATATATATATATATATATATATATATATATATAAAATCGAAGACTATCGCGGTTGTTTGACATTATAAATAGGATAGAAAACGAATTTACCGCGTGAAATTTGTAGGACCCGACGTAGCAATGGGATGCCCCGTATCGCCGATAGTTAGTGACCTATATATGGAATATTTTGAGGAATTAGCCATAAAAACCTCCAAAATTAAACCCATTCTCTGGCTTCGCTACGTGGATGATACCTTCTGCATCCTGAAAGGCAACATTCAAACGGTGAAAGAATTCCTGGGTCATCTAAACTCCATACACCCAAAAATCAGTTTCACCTATGAAGTAGAGAAGGACGGCTCCTTACCATTTTTGGATGTCAAAGTGACGAGGAGAAGTGACAATACTCTCGGACATACGGTATATCGAAAGCCCACACATACGGACAGATATTTGCATGCAAGCTCACACCATCATCCCTACCATCTACGTTCAGTGCAAACGTCGCTCGTGAATCGAGCACGCGATCTATGCGACACTGAGCATTTTCCGAAGGAGATGGAACATGTCAATGATGTCCTTAGGAAAAATGGATACGGAAAATATCACGAGACACGCACACGATCTAATACGGACGAAACTCAAAAACCTAGCAGATCTTACCATACGTCAAGGGCGTGACTGATCGAATAAGTAAGATGCTAAACAGATTCGATATAAAAACGATCTTCAAACCGACCCAAAATATAGCTCGATTTTTGAGGCCTGTAAAGGATGTAATACCACTGCAAACCCCGGGTGTGTATAAAGTCGAATGCAGCTGCGGTCTAGCCTACGTTGGACAAACGAAACGGCCCATAGCCACGCGACTGACAGAACACATCAAAACTGTTAAAAACGTTCAGCGAGAAAAATCGGCGATCTGCGAACATATATTGGATAGCGGAAGTAACCACTGGATGCAGTTTCAAAATCCCATTGTTCTATCCAAGGAACAATTCTACTTTCCTCGCATGATCCGGGAAGCCATTGAAATAAGAAGAACTCCGAACTTCAATAGAGATGACGGCTACAAACTCTCTTCTACGTGGAACCCTCTTCTTAAAATGTTCCCGCCGCCGAACGCCGAATAAAAAGACGTAAAACAGGATACAGTGAGTGTTGTGTGCAAGACGGATTTTAAAAATTCCCGCGCTCCGAGCCCGGCCCCCCACCACCGTTATAACCTACGCAGTGGCGGCAGCGGTTTGCGGCCTACCCGCAAAACAACGGACTGACAGCTCTTTAGTCTACCCTAGATAACGGCGGCTGCAACGTCACCGAAACGTCGGGTCCTACAAATTTCACGCGGTAAATTCGTTTTCTATCCTATTTATAATATATATATATATATAGGTATATATATATATATATATATATATATATATATATATATATATATATATATATATATATATATATATATATATATATATATATATATATATATATATATATATATATATATATATATATATATATATATATATATATATATATATATATATATATATATATATATATATAGAAATATTTGATAGTTTTGTGTATATATTCTTTTTAGAATTGATCAATAAGATGATTATAAAGTAAATAATTATAAAAGCCACTTACATCGTGACGAAGGATTCCCTTGATCGGATTCGGGAATGCTTTAGGTGTTAACGAGAATGATGAATGCCTCTCACTTGCGGAAAGAGGAGTAGGTTTAAGTTGGGCCCATTTTTCAACTAGTAAACGCTCACCCTTCATCCAATTATCTCAAAAATTAAGCTACAATCCTTCTTTATACGTAAACTCACTCAATTTCCTATTATTTCAGGGGAAATAACAAGACAAGACGAGCTACTTGACAGATGGAAGAATTTAAAATCTCGAATTTCGTTTTTTTATTTTCTAAAGGTGCGATATAAAGAAGCTGCGATCAATATTCAGCTGAAAACTTAAAACTAAAAGCGTGACATGCCCTCATATCAATGAAAGGAAGCAGTCAGCTCTTTCCTATTAGTTGGAAAGATTACCTTTAACCTAAATGGATTATTTACAATGAACGAAACATAAAATATGTAAAAATTCAATATTTTGAAATATTTGATAGTTTTGTGTATATATTCTTTTTAGAATTGATCAATAAGATGATTATAAAGTAAATAATTATAAAAGCCACTTACATCGTGACGAAGGATTCCCTTGATCGGATTCGGGAATGCTTTAGGTGTTAACGAGAATGATGAATGCCTCTCACTTGCGGAAAGAGGAGTAGGTTTAAGTTGGGCCCATTTTTCAACTAGTAAACGCTCACCCTTCATCCAATTATCTCAAAAATTAAGCTACAATCCTTCTTTATACGTAAACTCACTCAATGTCCTATTATTTCAGGGGAAATAACAAGACAAGACGAGCTACTTGACAGATGGAAGAATTTAAAATCTCGAATTTCGTTTTTTTATTTTCTAAAGGTGCGATATAAAGAAGCTGCGATCAATATTCAGCTGAAAACTTAAAACTAAAAGCGTGACATGCCCTCATATCAATGAAAGGAAGCAGTCAGCTCTTTCCTATTAGTTGAAAAGATTACCTTTAACCTAAATGGATTATTTACAATGAACGAAACATAAAATATGTAAAAATTCAATATTTTGAAATATTTGATAGTTTTGTGTATATATTCTTTTTAGAATTGATCAATAAGATGATTATAAAGTAAATAATTATAAAAGCCACTTACATCGTGACGAAGGATTCCCTTGATCGGATTCGGGAATGCTTTAGGTGTTAACGAGAATGATGAATGCCTCTCACTTGCGGAAAGAGGAGTAGGTTTAAGTTGGGCCCATTTTTCAACTAGTAAACGCTCACCCTTCATCCAATTATCTCAAAAATTAAGCTACAATCCTTCTTTATACGTAAACTCACTCAATTTCCTATTATTTCAGGGTAAATAACAAGACAAGACGAGCTACTTGACAGATGGAAGAATTTAAAATCTCGAATTTCGTTTTTTTATTTTCTAAAGGTGCGATATAAAGAAGCTGCGATCAATATTCAGCTGAAAACTTAAAACTAAAAGCGTGACATGCCCTCATATCAATGAAAGGAAGCAGTCAGCTCTTTCCTATTAGTTGGAAAGATTACCTTTAACCTAAATGGATTATTTACAATGAACGAAACATAAAATATGTAAAAATTCAATATTTTGAAATATTTGATAGTTTTGTGTATATATTCTTTTTAGAATTGATCAATAAGATGATTATAAAGTAAATAATTATAAAAGCCACTTACATCGTGACGAAGGATTCCCTTGATCGGATTCGGGAATGCTTTAGGTGTTAACGAGAATGATGAATGCCTCTCACTTGCGGAAAGAGGAGTAGGTTTAAGTTGGGCCCATTTTTCAACTAGTAAACGCTCACCCTTCATCCAATTATCTCAAAAATTAAGCTACAATCCTTCTTTATACGTAAACTCACTCAATTTCCTATTATTTCAGGGGAAATAACAAGACAAGACGAGCTACTTGACAGATGGAAGAATTTAAAATCTCGAATTTCGTTTTTTTATTTTCTAAAGGTGCGATATAAAGAAGCTGCGATCAATATTCAGCTGAAAACTTAAAACTAAAAGCGTGACATGCCCTCATATCAATGAAAGGAAGCAGTCAGCTCTTTCCTATTAGTTGGAAAGATTACCTTTAACCTAAATGGATTATTTACAATGAACGAAACATAAAATATGTAAAAATTCAATATTTTGAAATATTTGATAGTTTTGTGTATATATTCTTTTTAGAATTGATCAATAAGATGATTATAAAGTAAATAATTATAAAAGCCACTTACATCGTGACGAAGGATTCCCTTGATCGGATTCGGGAATGCTTTAGGTGTTAACGAGAATGATGAATGCCTCTCACTTGCGGAAAGAGGAGTAGGTTTAAGTTGGGCCCATTTTTCAACTAGTAAACGCTCACCCTTCATCCAATTATCTCAAAAATTAAGCTACAATCCTTCTTTATACGTAAACTCACTCAATTTCCTATTATTTCAGGGGAAATAACAAGACAAGACGAGCTACTTGACAGATGGAAGAATTTAAAATCTCGAATTTCGTTTTTTTATTTTCTAAAGGTGCGATATAAAGAAGCTGCGATCAATATTCAGCTGAAAACTTAAAACTAAAAGCGTGACATGCCCTCATATCAATGAAAGGAAGCAGTCAGCTCTTTCCTATTAGTTGGAAAGATTACCTTTAACCTAAATGGATTATTTACAATGAACGAAACATAAAATATGTAAAAATTCAATATTTTGAAATATTTGATAGTTTTGTGTATATATTCTTTTTAGAATTGATCAATAAGATGATTATAAAGTAAATAATTATAAAAGCCACTTACATCGTGACGAAGTAAATAATTATAAAGTAAATAATTATAAAAGCCACTTACATCGTGAAATATTGAATTTTTACATATTTTATGTTTCGTTCATTGTAAATAATCCATTTAGGTTAAAGGTAATCTATATATATATATAATAATATATATATTTTTTTATAAACTTCTCTGCCAGAAATAAAGATTTAAGTTTCTTCTTTCATTTCATTGAGCATATTATGGAGTTTTTTTATTTATTTTTAATTCGATTTAATGGCTCGTTGATAACAAACTCAGTCAATTGTATCATATTTTAAATGTTAGTAGCATTCGAAATTTGAATTATTTCGTAATGTCACTTTCATTTATAAAACGGCCTTGCCGAAATGATCAATAGTTTAATTTTTAATTTTTTCGCTTAATTCGTCTCATTTGAAGGCATTTTGTGTTGCATAAGGATAAGCCCTATTTATGAGATATATGGATGAATAGTGATCGTTAGTCGACTGCAAAAGGACCTTTAAACTTACATTGCACCTGTCGAAAGTCGTGCACATCCGTAAGTATATCTCATTCAAACATAAGCATTTCCCAATACAACCTGGGATTTCCTTCGCTACTTTTTAAGTAGCTTTTACTAATTTTATTTTAAATAAAAACATGATCCTATAAACGGATTTCTTTACAAACCTTATGATATATATATATATATATATATATATATATATATATATATATATATATATATATATATATATATATATATATATATATATATATATATATATATATATATATATATATATATATATATAATATTTGATTGTAAATGTGTAAATTATTATTTTTTCAAATTGAAATTATGTTTATTACTAAATAAATGAAATGATAAAATAATGAAAGGGCACTTATCTGGTCTGTGGTGACCAGGAGTGACTCCACGCCTTATTCTTCTCTTCCTTCAGCGCTTGCTAGGTGTTTCCTGCTGTGGTATTGGAACTTGATTAAAATGGTAGCGGCAACACAACAATGCGAGACGAGAATGAATGCTGGAAAATAATAGGCGATTAGTGTTTCTTAAATATTAATGATTGTTATAAAATGTATATCAATATTTCGGCTCAGCCGTCGTCAAGATATGTGACATTTCTGAAATCGAACAATTCGTTGAAAATTTAAATTCAAGGAATCGAACAAAAAGAAATGGATTAATAATATTTTACACGATTTAGTTAAGGTACCATAACCAACCGTGCAAAACGTTATTTTAAATGAATGATTATAAATTAAAATAAAAAGCATTTGATGATTATGATAATATGATAAACCTTATTAATTTTGCCTATTGAGACCGGAACCTTTGCAAGCGCCTAAAATATAAATATAAGCTAATTCCCAAGATTTGACGTCCCTTTCCTTTGCATTATCACCCAGGCATTTTATTATTTTAACTTTAAAACATTGATCAAAAGATAAATTATGCGCCCTGGCATGTAAAGATATTGGGAGTTGGCTTTCATTTCCTACACTAGCCCTATGATTATTTAGTCTAATATTAAGTGGTGTTGTTGTTTCACCGATATAAAAGGCATCACAAGTCCTGCACAGAAGTTGATATACTATATTTTTTGAAATACAACTGCAATGAAAGGGAACCCTGTAACTATTAGTAGTATTTGGACTGGTAAAAAAAGGACTTAGATCTAACAAAGGACAAGTTTTACAACGTGGACGACCGCAAGGTTGAAGGCCAAAAGTATTATTACCAATAGAGAAATTTTGATTATTTTTTGTTTTGTTTAATATTGATCTAATATTAGGTGGTCTGCGGAAAGATAAAATTGGCGGTGAATCTAAGAGATCCTTAGTGGATGCATCATTAGAAATGATGGGGAATAAATCTGATAATATATCTCGCAGTTTCTCAGCACCAGGAAAATAAGTGGTGCTAAGGAAGATTTTATTATTATTATTATTTTTATTTTTATTTGAAGTAATTTTAGGTTTTGGTATATATTTTACTTCAGAGTTTAGAATATGTTTATCCAATAGAGGAGCAGGGTATTTTCTTTCAAGAAGAGATTGCTTTAGATTATTGAGATATTTATCTAAATTTTCTTTGTTGTTAACTAAACGGTGTCCGCGAATGGACATTGAATAGGGAATGGATCTCTTGGTGTGAAATGGATGACAGCTATCAAAGTGTAAATACTGTTCTTTATTTGTAGGTTTTATATGAATCGCGGTTTTAATTTTACCTTCGGAAATTGTTAAATCAACATCTAAGAAAGTAATTTGTGATTTAGAAATGGTATGAGTGAAATTCAAAGGGCCAAAATTATTTAGGTCGTCAAGAAAGGTTGTTAGAGTAGTTTGTCCGTGTGGCCAAATCATTACTATGTCGTCAATAAATCTATACCATAATATGGGTTTTAAATTTTGCGTTTGAAGAAAATTTTGCTCGAATAATCCCATGAAAAGGTTGGCATACGAAGGTGCCATTCGAGTTCCCATAGCAGTCCCTTTAATTTGAAGATAAAATTCATCTTCAAAGGAAAAAGCATTACACGTTAAGACAAACTCGGCTAATTTGCAAAGAAAATCTGTAGAAGGTATTTGAGGATGAGGTCTCTCATCAAAAAAATAAGAAATGGCTTCCAATCCTAAATTATGAGGAATATTGGTATACAGGGATATGGCGTCAATAGTAACAAATAATAGGTCGTCTGACTTTGGAATTACAGTATTATTTAAAATATCAATAAAATGATAGCTGTCTTTGATATGAGAATTTAGATTTTTCACAAAAGGTTGTAAAAAATAATCTACAAAAGCCGAAATTCTTTCTGTCGGAGAGTTAAAGCTTGCGACTATCGGTCGTCCAGGATTATTAGGCTTGTGAATTTTAGGTAATAGGTAAAAATTTGGAGTTCGGATAGGATCAGGAATTAAAGTTTTAACATCTTCGTCTGATAATTTTTCATTTGATTTATTTTGTTCAATATATTTTTTTATTTTCACTGCAAAATTTTTGTTTGGATCTCTGGATAGTTTTTTATAGAAAGTTTCATCTCTAAGTTGTCTCAAGCCTTCAGTAACATAGTCAGTTTTGTTAAGTATGACAGTAGTGGAACCTTTATCAGCCGGCAAAATGACGATGCTGGTATCCTTGCTAAGACTCTCAAGAGCTGCACGTTCATCTACTGACAAGTTTGAT
This sequence comes from Micropterix aruncella, assembly GCA_944548615.1. Classification (NCBI taxonomy): domain Eukaryota; kingdom Metazoa; phylum Arthropoda; class Insecta; order Lepidoptera; family Micropterigidae; genus Micropterix; species Micropterix aruncella. The sequence goes on from OX155972.1 coordinate 18,161,976, forward strand.
GTTGGCTTGAGGCTATTTAGAAAAGATGGCTGTGTTACTTTGTTTAATAAAATAGTAATAAATTTTTCTACCGGATGATTTTTTGGTAATGGAGGGGGTTCTTTATTAGAGTGTGGACGAAATTGAGATAGTGCATTGTGTAATTTAATATTATTATTGTTATCCTTTTGATTTGAATGCCAAAATTCGCGCCATCTTAAATTACGACAAAATTTAACAACATCATTACCAAAACTAAAATGGTTCACATTTTGAGTCGGTGTGAAATTTAGACCTTTAGCTAATACTAAATATTCATTGTGGTTAATTACTTTGGATGACAAGTTTTTAACAGCATTTTTTTCTCTAGGAGATGGACCTTGTATATTATTAGAATATGATACTGATGGTGTTATACTGTTATTAATTTGGTTTACTAATGTGGCACTTATTGGTACAGAATCTGATACTAATGGAAATATATTGTTAGTAATTTGGTTTACTGATAGGGTGTGCATCGGAGAGGAAAGAGTACCTTGGTGAACTGCTGGGATAACATTTCGAAGTGAATTTGAATTCCTTGTTTTGTTAACATTGGAATGATTTCAGAAATGTCACATATCTTGACGACGGCTGAGCCGAAATATTGATATACATTTTATAACAATCATTAATATTTAAGAAACACTAATCGCCTATTATTTTCCAGCATTCATTCTCGTCTCGCATTGTTGTGTTGCCGCTACCATTTTAATCAAGTTCCAATACCACAGCAGGAAACACCTAGCAAGCGCTGAAGGAAGAGAAGAATAAGGCGTGGAGTCACTCCTGGTCACCACAGACCAGATAAGTGCCCTTTCATTATTTTATCATTTCATTTATTTAGTAATAAACATAATTTCAATTTGAAAAAATATATATATATATATATATATATATATATATATATATATATATATATATATATATATATATATATATATATATATATATATATATATATATATATATATATATATATATATATATATATATATATATATATAATATATATATATATATATATATATATATATATATATATATATATATATATATATATATATATATATATATATATATATATATATATATATATATATATATATATATATATATATATATATATATATATATATATATATATATATATATATATATATATATATATATATATATATATATATATATATATATATATATATATATATATATATATATATATATATATATATATATATATATATATATATATATATATATATATATATATATATATATATATATATATATATATATATACATATATATATATATATATATATATATATATATATATATATATATATATATATATATATATATATATATATATCTCCTTAACTGCAGGGTATCTCATCCTCCAAATGTTTTGGTCCCTTGCCGCTGGGACATAAGCAAGCTATTAGCTGTATTTGCATTAGATGGAGAGTGCTTAAAAAAGGAGTTGGATGGAGTACAATTCACAAATATTTGACATCGAAGGAAAATACATAGATAATAATAACAACAAAAAACTATTGTAAGCTTCTCCCGCCAAACATTAAATCCAATCTCATCTAAACATATTTATGGCTAGAGCTATTTTTTCGACCGGAATAAAGGTATACTTTCTGAAAAGGATGCTTACTTTGATTACTTAACAAGTACCCTTATTCGAAGCAGTTAGAAGAGGCCGACGAGAGGTTTTTTCGTACGACCGATAAGGATGGCAGTCCCATTACATTATTAGTTTCCTTTTTCAGATCTGATTCGAATTAGACAGGGAGTAAAAGGATGACTGGAGATTTATTTTTGTCTCATAATATTATTACAGATATTTAAGTACGTTTATTTCATGTGAAATTGCGTTTTTTTTGTTTTACCTGAATTGTTTTGCCTGGTGAAAAAAGTATGCAGAGCTGACTGCCTACCTTCACTAGTTAGAGAGGCACTCTAAGAAGAAGAATTTTATATGAAGATTTTTTTCACTTTATTAAAACTAGAAAATTTTTGCAGAGCCGCAAATGTAGTTTCAAAAGTCGTGCATAAAAAAAAATCAATGAATTTAAGGTGGCTATTTTATAATTGTTTTGAACTATGATTTAAAATTACTTTGTTATTATTACTTTAGTTCAAGATGGGATGCAGTACACGAGTTGCAGTATACAGTTATTATTACTTAATTTCAAGATGGTATGCAGTATACGAGTAGGCATGTTTAGACCGCCATCAACAGTGCGCCGCCATAATGTTATACCGCGATACTATATGTATGGCTGATCAATTTAATACCATGTAGAATCAATCGTGCTACTGGTTTTGCCATAAACTTACTGCCAAACGCGGGATTCCTTGGCGTTCTGGTGTAACCCAGCTGTTTGCTTAATTGGCAATGCTCACTCTATTCTCAGTGGTATGGTTAGGGAAAGAAGATTTACGTCAACATCAACATTTGCTTGTTTGTTTGTTTGTTTATACTCTTTATTGTGAAAATGTCACAATGGGCGGATTTATTGTCATATGAAAATCTCTTACAATCAACCCTACTATGACGTGTTATATGTATGTGTGCATGTAACATGTCTGTAAGTGTGTGTCTTGTTATTGCATTCGATCGACAGAATTGAAAATGCAATTCCGTTAATTTGATCCTAACGGAAAACGGTGACCCAGTCGGGAATCGAACCCGGGACCTTACAATGTAAGATCAGGCAACCTAACCACTATACCACCGGATGTACCAAAGTTACGGAGTACCGCAAGGAAGTGTCCTAGGCCCGATTTTATTTTTAGTGTACATAAATAATCTTTCCAACATCACATTAAAATACAGTTCTATTTGCTGATGATACAGCCTTATTTTTCTGAAGAAAGAACAGGTCGACGGTTTACAACATCACATAACTAGGTCTAAACAATGTTTATATTTGGCTCCAGAATGATTTATTGACATTAAATAGCGAAAAAACAAACGTTGTTACCTTTTCTACTACTGGCAATCAGGACTTTATGCACACAGGTTTAAAAAAATCATTAACGTACCCAAAATCCTAAATTAAATTTATTGGTTAATATGCATTGTAACTGCACAACTATACAACTTAAAACTCAAGCCAAATATCTCGGTCTCGTATTTGATAACACCCTTAAATGGGATTCGCATGTAAACGATGTGTCGACTAAAGTAAGGGGACTTGTAGGTATATGTGTTCAAGTTACTTCGGAACGTGTTAGATTTAAAATCCCTTAAAATGTCTACCATGCCCTAGCAAATAGTTTAATTTCACACGGTATTCTAGGTTGCGGAGAATCTACACGTACTGTTCTAAATCCGCTTTTGACAGCGCAGAAGGCGCTTCTTCGGGTTATTGCCAAGAAGCCCGGAAGGTAATAATCAAACGACTTGAGCTAAAGATATTAGACATCAGGCAGGTATATGCAAAAACAGTCTTTTTTAACTACATGATGAAATATTAAGTCAATCCAATTAAAAATTACCATTACAAAATATTTACTTTAATTTGCTAGAAATGAGATGGAAAAGGTTCATATTTTAAAGTGAAGATCTGCATTATTACTATTGTCATACATTGTAATACATTTTATATTTTTTCTATTATTTATTCCTTTGTTCTATAAGCTTCATATTTCGACATTTTATAATAATTTTTATTTCCATGATCATACTATATCGATATCTTTAAATATAATTATAAATTTAATTTGAATACACTTATCTGTTCTATATTTTATCGCATTTTGTATGTTTCATTTTAATACTATATGCATATGAATGAGTTTTCCTTGTTACAGGCTATGGCATAGTTAGGCAGATTCTGTAATTAATACATTGTACAAAAAAAAAAAGATTTCGGGTTTATTTTCCGGAAATATTGATCGATGCAATTTTATATTCTTTTTTAACATCCATTTTAAATTCGAAAGAAATTATAAATAGGATAGAAAACGAATTTACCGCGTGAAATTTGTAGGACCCGACGTTTCGGTGACGTTGCAGCCGCCGTTGTCTAGGGTAGACTCACGGCGTCTACCCTAGACAACGGCGGCTGCAACGTCACCGAAACGTCGGGTCCTACAAATTTCACGCGGTAAATTCGTTTTCTATCCTATTTATAATGTCAAACAACCGCGATAGTCTTCGAAAGAAATTATTTAATGATTCAAAAAGCAATCCGTTATTATATTATTATTTTATTTCGAAATAGGATATCGTAAATCGTATGTTTAGAACGCCATCCAAAGTACGCCGTCAAACTGTTATACCACGATGGCCGCCACACTAAATATAAAAGAAGAATAATACATTTTTTAAAATTTGTGTGCTACCTATCTACACGTTGCGTTTCGTAGTAAAATACTAGTTGCCAAATCATAGGGTAGTACTCTGGCCTTATTGTCAGTTTCCCCTAGGAATCAACCTTCTGGCGCTCCTGGACGGTCTGCGCACCGTGTGGTGTAAGCCAATCGACTGTGCACTCTGACTAACATCTTGCGGTGTCGACTACAACGGGCGAGCCCGTCACCACAGGACGTTTTAACGATTAGTCGTTCTGTCGCCCTGCAGTGAACGTAGAAGACTTTGGAAAGTACAATTCTACATCCAGCTACGTCACAACCCTTGAGAGTCCAACGCCTTACCGCGAGTTAGCCAGGAATAAACCCGGCGGGCTCGAGATACTCGCGCCCTCACTTCCAATTGTGACCAGATTTCTCCGGTCTCTCGATTGGTTCCGAGTTCGAGGTCGCTTACGCGGTCCTCTTCCTTATGAAGCGGTGAAACGGAGTGCACCGAATCTATCGCGGACCAAGGCGTCCTTTGCCCGCCTCTTACCCGGGATCAGATGGCCAATGGTCAATTCAAGAGCAGTCGCCATAAGGTACGCAACCACCCCCGCTCTATAGGAAACAATACAGTTCCCAGACTCCCTCGACTGTTAGTCGGAGAGCACAATCGATTGGCTTGCGCCGCACGGTGTGCAGACCGTCCAGGGGCGCCAGAGGTTTGATTCCCAGGGGAGACTGGTTGACCCAGTGTCCTACCCAGGATTCGCACCCCATGCGGGGAGGCCGTCGGATGGGTGTTGACCCGTGAGTGTGACCGACCCTGAACACATGGGTCATCGTGGCCACCTCATCATGAGCCCGTTAGCCCCCAAACTGACTAACAGTCGGGGTAGTCTGGAAGCAGTACTGTTTCCTATAGAGCGGGGGTGGTTGCGGACCTTATGGCGACTGCTCTTGAAATGACCATCAGCCATCCGATCCTGGGTGAACAGCCGGGCAAAGGACGCTGTGGTCCGCGATAGATTCGGTAAACACCGTTTCACCGCTTCGTTAGGGAGAGGACCGCGCAAGCGACCTCGAACTCGTAACCAATCGAGAGACCGGAGTAATCTGGTCACAATTGGAAGTAATGGCGTGAGTGTAGGCCCGCCGGGTAATATTCCTGGCTATCTCGCGGTTAAGGCGTTGGCCTCTTACGGGCTTGTGGCGGAGCTAGACGGTGGACTGTTTTGTCCTTAAGTCTTCTGCTCTCACTCCAGGGAGATAGAACGACTAATCGTTAAAACTTCCTGAGGTGATGGGCTCGCCCGCTGTAGTCGACAACCCAAGTTGCCAAATCATAGTTCGATGGTAAGCAATCTAATACGCTATATAATCAATGCTTTTATCCCAGTGAGCATTGTCTTGAGTAGGATTTAAATTGAACCCTCATTTGTGTAAGTGTATAATGCCAAAGGCGATCGGAGACAAAAGTAAGCGGAAGCAATCAATGCGTCAGCGGAAGCGGACGGGCGGTCGAGAAAAGTGTATCCACCCGCCCGCGACCTGTCAACTTTTTCCACCGACTCGGATCGCTCCGAATTCAATTTGAGTCGGGTCACAGTGGCGGCAAAAACAAAGTGATCGATGACTGCACGCCGCCTTTGTCGCGGCAAAGGTTCGGACGTCTCGCCAGGACCGTGTCGCTGCGACCTCTCTCCCACCTCCGCTGACGCTTAAATTGAAATCACCGGCGACGACGACTTAATGCGTCAATTTCGTCGTCCACTCTTCCTCCATGTTTCGCTTTAGTACCGAAAATATATTTATAACGAGGACTTAGAGCACACCCTGAAAGACAATTTATTCTGAAGCTTCGAGTATACTAGACATACGCCAATCTATATAAATGAAAATGTAACCTAAACATCTAGTATCGAGTATACTAGACATACGCGATCTATATAAATGTAATGTAATAATAATAATAATAATAATTAAATGCTTTATTTGCTTTAACAAAAAGGCGAGCGTATTGCCTAAAAGCAATATCTTACAGCTAACCTTAACCTAGTGGAATAACATATGCGGTGAAAATAAACTAATAAATTAAATATTAATCATTTAAATTCAGCAGAAAAACAAAACAATAAATTTAAGAAAAACAAACAATAAACCTATAATGATGCAGGGGACGCAAAAGGGAGTAAAAAATAGGGAAAAATAAGGAAAAGTTTATGAGCGTGGGTTCAAGTGTTCTTTGATCCTGCGTTTGAAGCAAAACAAACTAGGTGCTATCCTTATACGCGTGAGTAATGCATTCCAGAGACGGGATCCACGTACAGAGAAGGAGTGCGAGAATAAATCATTACTGTGACTAGGGATCGAGAGCAGTAGGTTGTCTTCAGATCTCAGATGGCGCCCGTGAGAAGATAGAGGTTTGAACCTACTTATAAGATAGTTCGGAGCGGCCTCCTTCAGGATTCTGAAGAGCAAACCTAAGACACTCGTATCTCTCATTTCTCGGGTCGTCAGCCAGTGAAGTCTCCTTCTGTACTCCGTAATATGGTCAAACTTTCTTAGGTCGTAAATGAATCGAATGCAGACATTTTGCAGCCTTTTTACCCTGGTGGCTAGATTTTCCTTTATGTCGAGAAAGGCGACATCTGAATAATCAAGGAGAGGGAGGAGAATAGATTGGCAGATGTAATGTATATAATGTAATGTCATGTAATGTAATGTATTTAAGTTGGTAATCTCAGAAAGCTTTAAAATTGTAACAAAACGTTGCATTCAAACGGATGCGTATCTTAGATCAATCGATTTATCGATAAAAAAATAGGTAATTGATAAAACATACCTTTTTAATTATTTGGTGCGACAGTTATTTATGTTGGAAGTGCTTCATCTTCAACAGAGTTATGAGAGAAATATAAATCGCACATAGCTAAGGATATTTTCCGTTTAGTACGGGAGAAAATTCACCTTTGAACATGGATATCACAGCAGAAATCTGTAATGACCCTTAAGTACCATTACATGCGATCAACAAATGCATCGATTTCCAGTGAAATACACGTACATAATTCAGCTATTATTTTTACTCGTGTAGCGATGAATCAGCACGATGAAACAATATTTTTACTCGGAATATTTCGGATTGCATCATTTACCGGCCTATATAAACCGGCGAAAAAGCAACCAAAGTATCATTCCCCGAGTGATCACCTTCCCCCAAGGCTGCGACGGCATACCCGGCACTCTCTCTCACGAGTTATGTAGGTCAACGGGTCTGACTCCTTGGTTTCATTTCCTTACCTTTCCCAGTCCTCGCGACTGGGAAAGAACCCTACATCCACTTTTCCCGTATAACCTCCGTCGCGCAACCCTCGCGCCTCGATAAACCTATTCGGCAAGCGTTATAACTGGCAATATCCAACTCTCAATCAATAAATACCTTATACATACTTCATTCAAAACCGCCTTTCAATACGGAGATAACTCGTAAGTTGATACCACCACCTCACACCGAACAAATTGGAGTCTTGTGACCCTCACAAATCGTTGTTCCCTCACAAATCTACAAGTAAACGTTGATAGTAATTGAAGATTTGTGCTTAGAAATTGCGAAAAAAATTCTCAATCAATTGAGAATGCCATCACCGAATTGATCTGCTGCTGCTTTGTTCGATGTAGAATTGTGTCGTGAAAAAAAAATAAAACACGGTTGATATTTTCTCTCTCTATCTTCCGGAATAGCTGCGACGGCGACGTTGCGACTTGTCAAAGAGCTGCTAATTCTGCTTTGAAATTGTCATTGACCCCTCCTGTCGCGAAGTAAAAACTCACCTATCACTTTTGCGCGCGACATATTCGGGCAAAAAATCGACGCGAGTCAACGGCCTTGAGAAAAACGATCATAACTTATAAACCACTAAACCGATTAAGAAAGATAAAGAGAGAAATGATCGCATTGAAATTTGACATATAAAACATTGTAACCTTATCTCGTAAAACAATTAAGATAATAATGAATAAATATTACAAAATTGGCAAACTGAAAAACTCGCTTATAAAATCATTTCGATTTTTTGTCACAAAATACGTAAAATATGCAAAAATTGTAAATAAAGTTATGTTCTTTATTAAATGCTTTACCAAAACGATATTTATTTTTTTTTACTTATTTGCATACAAAAATATTTATTTATTCAGCCAAGAAAAATTTTATGTATTCTCGTAAAAAAAAAAATTTTAATTTTTAATTTGTGACTACTTATGGTATTTTTTTATATGAAATTCTTTCAAAATAACTTTATTACTACATCACACTTCTTAGAAATCACACCAGAACTTTAAGCTTTGTCTGATATTATAGAAAAATCTAAAGTTTTGAGAGTTTCCGCGTCCGAACTTAATAATAAACTTTGAATGCTCATAATATAAAATTCGTTAGATTTTTTCAATTATATTGTGTTATCATAGACTTATTATATGTTTAATAACTAATTACTATACTCCAAAGAGTCACATTTCATCGAAAAACTATGGAAAATCGCACTTTATTCTCTCATAGTAATTATCAAAACAAGTTTCTTTGCGCGATTCATTTTACAAAACAAGATATAATTTTCAAAATACGCCTAATTATGTGATAACTTAGGATGTAGCAATACTTAAAAATGAAGCAATACTTATTTTATTAGTAAATTAAAGCGACATTACGTCATATTTCGCAATATATCGGGATATTTCATAAACATTACAAAATAATAACAACCATTTTTTCGCGAGCCGTTTGTTGTCGCCGAAGTGTTTTCTTTAAAAATTCGTGAAAAACAGCAAATGGACTATCTCAATTGACTAATCCTCATGCCTAAACTACCTAAAAATGCAAATTACTCACTGTTCGCCAGTAAATGGCACAAAACACTGCACAAAACACTGTTTTTATCAACCATTTCGCGGAACTATACGCGGCCGCGGCGGTGGCCGATTGACACTGCCGTTTTGACGTCTATGCTCACTTTTTAAATCTCCGTTCGATATTGCCACACATAAATCTTGAATTAAAGATATTTTGGCCATATAGTTGCGCCGTCAGAAAGCATATAGTACGACGTTTCGAATCGTAAATTGCATTTTTCGCAGCGGCGAGCGCTTTGTCCGGTAGCGGACGTTACGGAGTTTAGGCGGCCGACATAAATGTCCCGAAATGGATGTTACGGATAGAGCGGGTTGAACATAACATTCATTGTCACTCACTAGTGCAATATTTCCAAAGCTTTCGGGATAGGAAAGTATGCAGAAATGCAAACTCATTCCATATAACTAGACAAACCCACAGAAATGCGTGTCCGTTTACATCTAGTTATATATAAAGTAGTGAAAACTTTTTATAACACCCGTGAAAAGCGGCATTTAAATAAAACTCACAATTTCACAACCCGCGTAATTACAGTCATTACCAAGGATGTCCCTCATAGTAAAACTAAACTTTAGCTATCCGACTACACAATAAAAACAATTAGGAATTGGAAGTGAAGTAAGATACCGCTCGAGGAAAGAGTATTATTACGAAATGCTTAAATGACCTAGGAAGGGACGAAACGTAAAAATTGATAAACTATAGTGCCGTAAAAGAATACATACCAATGTACATTTGTCTACCTATATTTTCATGTTTATCCTAATGTACATTTATATGTATGTGTTTATTCGCATATTTATTAATTATAACAATATTTATTTAATATATGAATTTCTATTTTATTTGCCGAAGATATATTAAAAAAAACTAAGAGGTCGCTGCCTTGAAACAAGTCCTGTCACTTAGTTGGGCGGCAGCAGCACACATATGCTAGAACCCATATCTACCCTGTTGAATATTTTGTTGAATGTTGAAAAAATAATGGATATGAATTTGAGTAAAACAAGTAGTCTTGGTAAATGTGTTGAATAATTAAATAAATGAATATTAAACATTATATTATTATAAATATGTTAAGTATATACAACATTTTAAATAATTATACAAGTATAATATAACAAATTTACATTTCGAAGAAATACTCTACAATATTATGGTAGCTTAGTACGATGATTTTGTGTTTTAAATATATCTTACTGGAGTGATGCCCCTACTAAGGTAGAGTTGTTTTTATAGATGTAATATTGTGTGTTGAATGTGTGTGAAATGATAGAGTAAGCTCATAATGTATGCACTGCTCTTTAAATAATATCTAGAATGAAATTAAATACGAAACATCTTTAAAACCGACCAACCTTTAAAATATACCTAATTGTGTGGATAAATCCAATCGTCAAAATAATCCTTATTTATATTTCTGTTAGTTTATAAGTACAGCTTCCCTTGCGAATTATTTATTTAGTATATTTTTTAAATATACAGCGCATACAATATTCTAGCATATTATGTCATACTTTTACAGGAAATCAACCTTCTGCCAATAATCATTTCTTGCGATATTTAGTTTTTTTAAATAACACCATATTTATATTAAAAGTTAAAAAATCAAATTTGATATTGTGTCTATAAATAGAAAGTCGCTGAGAAAAGTCAGATAATTACAATTGTTTACAAATAAGGAGTTGGACGGTGGTTTATAATTATATACAGATATATAATATAAATAAGACGTATATTGAATATATCTATATAATATACTAGCTGCGCCCAGCGGTTTCACCCGCGTGGTGATGGAAAATTGTGATAATGGTGATAGAAAACCAATTATCTTTATAAATTATAGCCTATGTGTTATTCTGATGTATGTAATATATATGTGTATTGTAAAGTTTCATCAAAATCCATTCAGTAGTTTTTGCGTGAAAGAGTAACAAACATCTATACATACATACAAACTTTCGCGTTTATAATATTAGTAGGATAGTAGGATAGAATTTAAATTTCGAATTTCAATTTCTTAAATTTTTTTCCTACTTACTTGACAGTTATCGTTATATTTTAGATAATTCAAACTATATCTTCATAAATTATAGCCTATGTGTTATTCTGATGTGTAAGCTATATTATTGTAAAGTTTCATCAAAATCCATTGAGTAGTTTTTGCGTGAAAGAGTAACAAACATCCATACATACATACAAACTTTCGCGTTTATAATATTAGTAGGATATATTTATTTGGGTACTTTTTAAAAATGTAGGTAATAGCAAGCCTATTTTGTTGAATTTATTTGAATAGTTAATTGACAAAATTTCGGTTAATTAAAGTTGAATATGTATATGGCAAAGAAACGGTAAGCATACATTCACATTAACCTGTAAGCGGTAGAATTTTCCACGTACATCAATAAGACCTCAAACGTACGAAAATTGCAAACCACACGTGGCGGTACGTAAAATCACAAGTACTTTCTATAGTATTGTGTGATATGAACTTTCTAAAGTATTGTGGATGTCTTGGTGTAACAGTAGCATATCAGCCATTGTGCGTCGATTTTATAGGGAATTTAAACCGAAGTAGTTCAGTTTGCTTTGTAAGTCGGAAGTCCCAAGCGGCTAAGAAAATTAGGACATTTTAAAAACCGTCTTTGGATACATTCTACATTGCTTTTACAAACCAAATATTGCTGATTCCATGTCGAGGGTGCAAATTCTACAGTGCTTCAAACATAAGTAAAATATTATGTCTTTAAAACATTTATATTTTAGTTTCAATTAACTCAAAGTAAATTCTATGAAATGGTAATTTCAGTTGGAAGAACCGAAAATAGTCATAGGGGATTTTATCTAGTGAATGGAGTGCTTTTGGTCAAAGATATTTATTGTTTGGTTAAAAATTTGCTTACTGTCGATTTGTCCAATGGTGCATTTTCATCGTAAAATGTCCAATATTTTTAATTGTAGAAATCCGCGCAGTCTTTTTCGCAGTCGCATTAACTCCTCCTATCGCGGGGTAAAAATTTAGTCGTCATTTCTGCCCGGGACAGTTTTGCGCGTGAAGGCGATGGCCTTGAGAAAAACGACCATAACTTTTAAACTACTATACGGATCGTAAAAAGAATAACTGTAAAATGATCGCATTGAAATGTGAAATTTATAATATTATAACCTTATCTCGTCAAACAATTAAGATAATAATGAATAAATATTTAAAAAGTTGGCATTTTACGCAGCGCGGAGCGCCCTAACCAATATTGGTTAGATACAATTTTAGCATTTGTAAGCGTCTAACCAAAAATGGTTAACTCAAATAGGAAGGGTTAAAACATTTAAAAATATTTTTTCGTTTACAGTTTGCCCTTCTGCAGCTGCTGGAATGTAGTAATTTGAAGAGTAAATGAATGAACATGATTTTCGAGCGATATTGACGTGGTTTATTCGGATGTTCCTTGTTATCAGTTGTGGCTGGATGGTATGCCAAAATTATAAACCCTTATTTGTTCACACGTTATGAAGCTTTCAGAAAACTAGGATCCAAATTCCGTCATTCAAGGACGGGTTTAGCAAAGTATTTATTGGTGACCTTTTTGAAGATAACCCCAGAGGCTCTTTTAGATCGAACACTCTAAACAGCTCTAAACTAACTTGTTGACAGATTGTATCCAAAACTCTAAGCAAAAATTTTATATCTGCTACCAAGCTGTATTTTTTTTTTGATAGCTTGTATGTAAAGTTTTAACCCTTGGAGTAAATGGGTATTTTCATGGATGCATCTGCAGGATTTTCGGCGACATCGACGGCGCTCGACTTAAAGCACTATAACTACGAAACTACTACACCAATCATAAAAAGAACAACTGCACAATGATTGCATTGAAATTTCGAATATACGATATTGAAATATCATTTTGTAAAACAATTAGATAATTATGAATAAATATGAGAACGTCAAAGAAGTGAAAAAAACGCGCGACCAGATTTGGTCGACTCGTACTCAACGGATAATTGTTTCGCGACCAGATTTGGTTGACTCATATTCAACGGGTTAAAAGAATAATTTTCTGTATTTATTTGATAGTATGTACATCGTGGCTATTGTTTATTTGATATTAATAATACATGTATTTCCGAAGAAATACAATTGAGCGAATAAAGACACATACGCATACAACTTGGCGTGAAATTGTATGTACCTGTATTAAATTTCTCATTTATATTAATATCTCCATAATAGGTTAATCAATCATCGGCCTATAGCAGTGTTTCTGATGCGTGCGATTATCCAGCGGCACGCGGCAGCGAAAGAATTATCGCTTCCCTAAGTGGACAGCGGGACGTCTGCAAGATTATGAGGGTGCGGAAATAAGCATGGAAATGGACACCATTAATCAGCCACATCCCAAACGAAGCCATAACTCACCTTCTTGAGCATCGCCGACGCATAGGCCGGGCACACGACGACGTCGCTACGTGATACGGTCCACTAGACCTGGAGCCAGATAACTTTTTAGCAACTTGTTGGGCTATTATCCTTGTTGAATTCCTCTGAGACGATTTAGACCATTTCCAGATAGAAATCTCTATGTGTGCCTGTGTGTACGTCTGTCTGTCTGTAAGTTTTAGGGAGATAATAGGCCCTGTTTCAGTAACGCCACTAAGACCTATGTGTAACGGTCAGCCAAACTCACGGGTCAACACACATCCGGCAGCCTCCACGCAAGAGTGCGAATCTGTGTAAGACTCTGGCCTGCGGGCCAGTGTCCTCTATGAATCAACCTTCGGGCGCTCCTGGACGTTTTGCGCACGGAAACGGCTTTATTTCCTATAGAGCGGGTGTGATTGTTAATCTTACTGCAATCGTATGGTGCCCCCCCCCCCCCACCCCACCCCCACGGTGGGATTTGCGGGGAGGCTTCTTTAGTTGCTGGGAAAATCTTGGGGTGACACAACCGATTTCTTTCATTTTTGTAATTATAGATTCTCTATCTAAATTTAGTTTCCGTTTTTATCCCCAAAACGCGGTGGCGCTCTTTTAAATTCGTTATCTGAATTTTCCTATACCGTTATAGATTTCACAAAACTGGATAAATTCAGTGTTATATATATTAAGGAGTCAAAATATTCCCCGGCTCCCTGACGATTCCTTGTGGACGAAGAGATTGCAGAGGCGCCTTAGATGAAAATCAGCTTAGCGAGTACGCTTATAACTAAACCACTTCGACGCACCGGAGGATAATAACGGAGCGAAAGGGGATTGGGTAAAGACCTTCGAGATATTCTATTAGAGTAAAACTCTAATAGCTGCGAGGCAATATTGCGTCCGTTATGAAATAAGCCAATATTGTAGCCACTGTACAAGTAAGTTGTCGCAACTATTGGGATATTGCGTCGCACAAGACAACCGTGTTTGACAAATAGGTTTGTATTGCAGGATAGAGTAGTTCCCATGATAATAGTAGGGAATTATTTAACAACTTTTTAAAAATATTTTAATTATAATTTTCTGACATTTATCTGGCCGTCGTGCGTTGTCGATATGACCAGAGCCCAACGCTTGTAGGAGTCTTGTTACATCGTTGTACATAGGGGAGAGCAGGTAGGCTTCGTATACTGGGCTCATGACATGACTCTCGCTCATACGAGCGCGAGTCACGCACACAAACCCGAACACGTGAATGTATTGGATAACGTAGATTTATCCACTGTACTAATACTCCCTGTGTACGAAGCCTATCTGCTCTCCCTTATGTTAGAATAAACACAATTTTAATATATAGACTATTTAATTATTAAAATAATCTAATATTAGAGAGATGGCTTACCGTTAATACGATTGACGAGAGTGGTTAATATGCTAAATGTATCCGATTTTATATTCATAAGTCTCGATGTGTGTTGCCCAGGAGGAGGATTTTTCGTGTGAATACTTTTTTGCAACTGTGAAAAACACGTGTGAAAGACGCTATTTTCATACGATAATTATTTGCATCGTAGGAAAAACACATTTGAAAGACGTATTTGTTAATTCTTTAAATGTTTTAAGTCATCAGGCAAATATGTAATTTTGCTGATGGTATGACGTCAATTAAATTTTGGAATTAAAAAATGTCTACTGAATTCAGTAAATAACGTTTAACAATTTTTGATGCATTTTTCATAGTCATGTGTCATTACAATACCTATATTTACCCGGTCTCACAAATTGCCAGTTTTTGCTATTTCATAGCCTTATACTTTACCCTATTCACGCTCATCTCATCATTTATTTTGTTTTGAATTTAGGGGTTACAAAACCAACATAATATTAGTGACTTTTTACTTTCCCGGCCCCCCAACCGACCAAGAGGGAAAGCATTGTGAACGCGCTTTTTTTTCGAGGTGAAGACGATCATACTTTGTTTTGAGCCCCCTGAGACGTTTAAGACCATTTCCAGGTTGAAGTCTCTCTGTGTCAAGATGGTCTACCTATGTTTTGTTAGGTCGGCTCAACTCACGGTTCAGCTTTCATGGAGTAGCCTCCTCGAAGAAGGACAACCTAGAAGGGCCATGTTAACCGTGCCAGCGGCTGAAATCTGCAGTCAAAGACAGTTGGGATCGGAAGTGCTAATCCGATTCGATGAAAGACTAGCTAGGCGGTGTGCGTACCGGGCTGTGTCAACCTAGCTTGCGCTATCAGGCGAATATCTGGGGAGTCTGGAGACATGCGGTTACTAAGAAGTGGGGACAGCTATTGACCTGGTGCCACTTATCCTTAGAAGCGAGTTGCGGTTGGAGTTGCGGGTTCGTCCGTAGTGATCGACACCTCAATGTGTTGCTGGAGCTCAGTATTTTCATATCTGGTCTACTCCAGAGACCCAATAACTTTTTATCAGCCGATTCAAACTGATATGTTACAATTTATTGGATCCTATGTCTCAACATTGGAAGCTTTCCGCAGTAAATAAAAGGTGCGAAAATGCAATCTTTACTAAAACTATCGCTCGAGGTCGTTAACAAAAATATATCTAACCGTCGAAGTTACCATTTTACCGGGCCTTTGTGGTCAGCCTAGACGGTTGACGACCACCGTTTATGGTGTTCGGTATATATATGTATATACCGATGGCTCTTTAACCGGAGGCGTCGCGGAGGAGGAAAACACAGAGATTTGAATTCTTTAAAGGTTTATTCCAGACTGGTGTCCGTTCGTAAAAGTTGTGACAATTTCATCCGATTCCATATTACTTCGCGCGGATGGCACGCACGAAGCAAATTTGATTTGCTTTCTTGTAGAGTACATAATTTATATAGCCGTGCCCTGAGATCTATCCCTGGCCACAGCAGCAGTTTTTTCTCATTTATCTTATCCGTGGAAGCTGAATGAATCTAAAATGCTTTACCTTCATCTCATACCTTTTTCCGTGTCCTTATTTAGTTTTAATAGTTTGTTTTTCTTTTTTAATATATTTTTATTCTAGCTTTCTGATTTTATTTTGTGTGGCCAAGGCGATACTTCTACTATACATTTAATGTGTAGGTTAGCGGCTAGGCATTGCCGCAAGGCTGTAATCCTGCCTTTTATTGAAATAAAGAGTTTTAATATAATAATATTATTATTATTACAGGTAGTTTTGAATGATTAAAAAGAGATTTTCCGGATAATTTTCTACAGCGATATCTTATATTGTAGATACTCGTTGACCCCACGATTGCCATTCGCTGATGACATTCATCAATTTATGTGTTTAAGCTTCCGTGAATATTTTTTTTTTACATTCCCTTTTCGCCATGTCAAAAATGCCAGGAAATTCCGATTGCAGATTTCTCTCTTGGCATTATGTATATTTAAAGCGGTGAGCGGTGCGCCGCGAGGGGATATACAGAAAGCGATCATTCATCACCGCTGTCTATCACCTGCCACTCGGAGGGCTGATAAGCGCCCGCATTTTTGACTCCCCCTTTGTCATGCGCCCTTTCTCCCCTATTGATTATAACCGCAGGAATATCGTATTTTACAACAATTAATATCACGTGTATTTATCAATCTCTGCAGTCGCGACTCCATGACTGGGGATTCGAAGAAAAGCCAACATAGCGCTCCTCAAAGTCCGGTTGACTATAAACCAAAAGGAATTTGTGTATTTGGCCTTTAAAATCTTTAACCCAGCGAGGATGTGGAGGGGTCAATTTGACCCTGCTCTTGTTGTTTCACGTACAGTATTTTGTCCAGCGTTCGTACGCTGGCAAAGTTCTAAGTATCTGGAGCTATTGAATTTTCCTTCCCTCTGCGAGCTACCACTTAGTCAGCCGCTTCCTGCGGATGGAGATAGAAGAGCCCGAATGCAAAACGACCATTTATGACCCTTCCACAACCTTGTCGTAGCAATTTAGTGCCATTTTTCAAGGCATTATTTTTGAAAAAATGCTTCTGGTAGTGTTCTATGCAATGCTGAATATGTATGTTTATGATGAATAATTATGAATATATGAATGTTTGCGATTGGGACATTTGTCAAGATCACATTGTTCCGTTCTGTAAACCGTGTGCGAGAGGTGATTATCTCAAAAGACTGAAATAGTAATTTTGTGATGAGAAATGATTGATCTCTTATACTGTTGTTGAGTTTTTAAATATTTAACGGAGGGTCCTGTTTAAGTTCGTTATTTTTAAGACTTTTTGTATGTTTAAAATGTTAAACTTGTATACGCAAAATGGTATTATTTATTAAAAAAAATATTTAGTAATGTTATCGTAAGTTTAATTTGCGTCGTTTTTTATTACATCCCAATAAATACTTTAAAAAATTAAATGAAATACTGGGTCATCATGACCCTCCACATTATTGAAGTACTCTTTTGTACCACAGCCTCGCATAACATTATAAAATATACAAGTTTTAGCTTACGTACTAAAGTTATAAACAGAGTAAAGAAAAAAAAGACATAAATATAATTTAGTAGGGTGAATGGTAGGCGATGAGATGGTGAATCCATGCTACTGAGTGGTCCCGGGTTTCGGCTGCAAACGGCAGGGGTTCCGTCGGGGGCATCTACATTGGGAGAACCTGCAAGAAGACACGCACCCACAGGGGCGGCTAGGTACGTTATAATACAAAATGGGCGACTTCGGGCGATGAAGCAGCCTCTGGACAGCACCGTTAAGAGGGGCCGCTACCTCAAATCCTCCCAGTTAGACACCCAGTGGTCCACAAACTCCCGGAACGCTCGGTAGCAGACCTCGCAACTCACGAGATCTGCATACCAGATCGGCAGACTGCCGACGCACGCCCCAACCACAATCCATCATGTTTGCCCGTGCAGCGTCCAGCTTAGGGCATGTCCAAATGATGTGTTCTGCTGTCTGACGACCGGAGCCACACGAGCACCAGGGATCGTCACTGAGTCCAAAGCCAAATACCTTGGCCTTGAACTCACCGTGACCCCCGACGAGTTGAGTGACTCGGTGGTCAAGCCGTAGAAAATCATTTTTCATCCGCTCGGACACCGACGGGAAGAAACTATGGGTGAGACGGCCCATACCGCCGGCATCCCACCGTTCCTGCCAGACGCGCAGATTCTCAGCCCGAATCAGGCGGGTACTCTCCACAAACCTGGTTTCCGACGGGTTCACCGTCAGACTGAAATAATCCACGGGCTCCCCGCGGCGTAACCATGACTTAGCCGCACGCTCCAAAATCTCCATACCAATCGGCAGTATTCCAGCGATGACGGGAAGAGCGATAGTGGAGGTCATCCGATACGCGCCAGTCATCGCCACAAGTAGGAGACGCTGGCCGCGCAGTAGAACCACAAGCACGCGCTGCATAAGACACTTGCGGAACGAATACACACTTGTACAGCAGTTTTATGGCCGGGGAGCGAATGCCTCACTCGGCCCTGCTAAAGCGACGGAGAGAGAGAAACATGTTAAGCGATTTCGTTGCCACGGATCTCGCGTGACCCAGATACGATATGGACGCTGCCAACGAAACCCCAAGGTAGCGGACGCACTGCGGGAAATCTACAGAACGCCCTCCGACCCGGATCAGTGGATTCCGCTGAAGACGCCCCTTTATTAATAATGCCTGAGTTTTGGCCGGTGAGAAGGATAGCCTGCTGCGCCTTCCCCACCCTAGGATGAGGTCCAGTGAACTGGCCGCCCTTCGCTCGACCTCTGCGCGGCTCTTGCCGCCCACCAGGAGGAGGGCATCGTCAGCGTAAGCGCTGACGGTGCACCCCTCCGGGTAAGGCAACGCGAGCAGATCATCGAAGAGGATATTCCACAGACTGGGACTCAACACCGACCCCTGCGGACATCTCATAGAAAGAAAAAGAACCATACACACTGACGTCGGTCCATACTTAAGAGTAACGGACCTGTCGGAGAAATAGCTGCGGATTATCTTAAGGATATTGTTCGGACACTGTCTGAGATGAAGCTTGCTTAGAATCATCGGCCACCACGCGTTATCGAAGGCACCCGAAATATCGAGGAAAACCCCGACGACGTACCGACCGTCAAAATCGCGAGTCCAAAAATCATGGCATCCTCAGTGGACCTCCCTCGGGTAAATCCAAACTGTCGGTCGTTCTGACTAACAGTCGGGGGAGTCTGGAAGCAGTACTGTTTCCTATTGAGCGGGGTGGTTGCGGACCTAACGGCGACTACTCTTGAAACGACCATCGGCTACCCGATCCTAGGTGAACAGCCGGGCAAAGGATGCCGTTGTCCGCGATAGATTCTGTATACACTGTTTCACCGCTTTGTAACGAAGAGTAAGTAAGGGCGTGAGTGTAAGTCCGCTGGGTAACACACCTGGTTATCTCGCGGTTAAGGCGTCGGCCTCTTACGGGCATGTGGCGGATCTTGACGGTGGACTGTTTTGTCCAAGTCTTCTGCGCTCAGTTCACGGGATATAGAACGACCAATCGTTAAAACTTCCTGAGGTGACGGGTCTGCCGGTTGTAGTTGATAACTCTATTTGTACATAAAAGATAATCATGCGTAAAATTAACGCACGATTATCAATAATTTAAATATATTGTTTTTATGATTCTTACGATTATCGTAAATTTTTATTTAATATTATTATGAAAAATCCAATAGGTTTTATTTTTACACCTAAACAAATCTTGTCAAGGCTTGTCTTCTTGTCGGAAAAGTCTTGGGTTGTCACAAACGATTTCTTATTGTTATTCAACAACCTTAGATACTACTCCGAGAAATTCCGATCAGTGGGTAATTTCGAACAGCGTTATTTCTATACCTACGGTACTGTCAGCGACATAAATAAGGAAATAGAAAAAGTGACATGGGTTGAGGGACAGCGCGCCATGTAGTCGGTGAGTGAGGTTATCGCGAGGTTGGCTAGATTGTTCGCGCGGTAGTAATAATTGAAACCGATTAGCTTTGTGTTTCCGGATTTGATGAGTATTTTCGTATTGCACCGATCGCCTTATGCCTATAACGCGAGGTTTGCCAATCAGGATATATTCAGCTACACTAATAGCAGCTTCAAAACAGCAATGCGAACTGTAGTAGTAAGGGCGGGAGTGGTAGCGATTGATATTTGGACATTAAGGTACTCTATGACAATCGCGATGACATAACGGTTCAAACAATACCACACACTTCTAAATCAGTCCAAGCGCTTAGAAGTTATGGTGAATATAGACATGGAAAACATATAATTCATACCTGTAGATGAACTTAGAATATATTACGCTCCTTTTTTGTTGGGCAGTCGTGTAATTAATATTAAATAAGATAATATCTCAAATATGAAGGAAAGAACTACAAAGCCGTCCGATACCATCTTCAGTGCTAAGGGATTTCTGTATGCTCTTTTTTTTTAATTTTTTTTTTTAATAACTATGTTTTAAAAAATACAGCTTTGTATAAAATCCAGCCAAGCCTAAGGCTTACCTGCTGGAGATTATGATAGGGTGACTTTCAGTGCAACTTTAGTGGCCGCTTTGACCATTTAATAATATATCTGCTGCATTATCTGCTATATTGATAAGGATTAGTCGGCACAGATAGCCACCCCCTTGATAATATTTACATAAAAAATTAACGTACTTAATGCTAATAAAATAAAAACATGAATATTATTCGTATCATTTACACTTGTGTTTCACTTTCACTTATTTTAAAGCTAACTATTTTTAATTCTTTTCTTTGTTTTTTGTACATTTTTTATAGGTTTAAGGAATTTTGTTGAATAAATGAGGTATTAGCCAATTCAATCTTCTTTTGCTATAAAGGTTACGAAAAGGAGGGACGAGTAGCCGTTCATTTTGTATCTGTCTAGTGCTGTGTTTATGTTGGACATAATTTCGGAACTCGTCAGTCTCGAAATATTGAACTGTCAGCCTATAAATAAATAATGCATTAGCTGGTAATATGTCAAAATACTTGAAAACTCCTATCTGGTCGTTTCTAAATTTGTTTCGAATCTTGTTTGGAATTATTATTTTTAAAATACGATGTTGTAGAGATGTGATGCGGGATATATAAGTTTTAAATGTGTTGCCATAGGTTGTAATTCCATAAGCAATAATAGATTCGACCAGGGCAAAATACAGACTTCTTAGCTGATTGTATCTGAGAATGTATTTTATGTGGTAGATTTTTATAATTATTTGTCTAAGTTTTTTGCAATTGTTAAATGTGCACTTCCCAGTTGAATTTTTTATCAATCGTTAGTCCAAGGTACCTTTCAGCATCGACTTTTTTTATATGCCCACACCGACAGTCCGGTTGTAGATTATGTAGACAGTTATGCGTGTGAAATTTAATTGCTAAGCTACTTCCTCGTTCTCTTGCCTGCGATGACCTGATATGCATAACTTTAGTTTTTTCGGCATTGATTATCAGCCCATTGTTATGGGCCCATTCCTGTATCTTATTGAAATCGTGTTGCAATTTTTGAGAAGCCGTATTAATGTCCGTGTGACACGCAAATAAAGAGGTGTCATCGGCGTACGTATACATTTGGCAGTCGGAGGTACATCCGCTGATCCCGTTTGAGTACATGATGTACAGTATTGGGCCCCAAATGCTTCCCTGAGCAGTGCCTGATCGTACTATCTCCTTGCTACTAAATTTGTTATTAATTTTAACTACCATGTGTCTGTTGCTTAGGTAGTTTGTTAGCAGTCTCGATACATTTCCCCTTATTCCGGTTTCTTTATAGACTTTCGGAAACTGACTGTGTTTTAAGGTATCAAATGTACGGAGAAAATTCTATTAAAAGAATGATCACATGTTTCTTATCATTTAGAGCTGTGTACACTATTTGCAAATTTAGATAGCAGCCCAGTGGTGCTTCTGCCTTTTAGAAAGCCGTGTTGATTTTCCGCGATGATGTCGTGATTTTGGAAGTATTTTTGTATTTTATCTCCGATGTACGCTTCGATAACTTTGTCTATAGCGGATAAAATGGATATAGTCTTATAGTGCGATATCAGGATTTTTCTCACTAGTCCTCCTCTTGTGGCTGCAGAACTAACAGAACTAACCGTCATTGTTACCGGCCCATTATCCTATTCCTCGTCACTCTTCCTAGATTACATTCAGCTTGGACCTGATGGCTTGTATGTGTTTCTTAGATCGGCTTAACTCAAGTTTCAGCTTCCATGCGGAAACCTTCACGAAGAGGGACCTTACATGAAAAGCCGTTGTAAACTCTGATTGCGGTTGTAGCTTACAGTGGTGATAGTTTATATCGGAAGTGCAGATCCAGGGGAATATCTCGGGCGGAACGGGACGATTTGTGCGCCTGGCTGGGTCAGCTAATCGCTTGCGAAATCCCGCGAATACCCGGGGAAGCCTGGAAACATACGTTTCCTAAGAAACGATCCATTGACGATGACGTGCAAAGGGAACCGCGTCATATCTGAATTACAAATTATCCTTAACATCAGATTAAGCCGCGCAAGCGATCTCAAAGCTGTGACCAGACTGGGGGATGGAGAAATCCGCCGAAAACTGGTAGTAAGTATGCGGGGAGACCCACTCAGTGGCACTTTTTAGTACCTCGAGGTAAAGCGTTGTAATATTACGGGCTGGTGGTGTAGTTTGGCTATGGATTGTGTAGTCCAAAGTCTTTGCTTTCATCCCACCGGAGAAAGGATGGCAACAGTCATTATAACTCAGTGAAGTAGCGGGTTCACCCGTAGTAATTAACATAACTCAACTCCTCGTCATCGTGTTTTCGATGGATTTGGAATGGGTAACTGGCTGAGTAGTCCTAAGTTGTTGACGCTTAACTGTCCTACAGTCTGTTGTTAACTCTTCGGCTACGTAACGACCAAATTTGGTTGCACACTGTGACTACGTAACGACCAATATTGGCGGCTTGCTCCTGGAGCGCACAGTAATATTATTTTCTAATTCGAACGCATCCTAAAATCCGTACCAAATATCTCATTATTACTATAGATACATAGACGGCCGCTAAAACAATTTCGCGCGTCATTGAACGGATATTTCTGGTAAAATTCCATCGTCAAACATCGCTGTTCGGTCGTCATTGTCAAACATCGGGTCGTGAACAGTTTTGATTTTTTTTTTAGTGTTTTCAGTTGGAATATAAATAGACATGTAAGTATATTTGATTCTAAAACACTTTATCAACCGAATTCAGTAATATTTTGTACATTTTATTCCAATTTTACCTGTTTTTTTGAGTTGAAAAATTGTTAAATAACTCTAAATATGCAAAATGTCTGCCTAATTCGTTGACAAAAAACATTTTATTTAGTTTTTTTCCCCCTGAAATATATGAAGTTTTCGGCGTATTTGTAAATTAATGAGGTCATTTTTTTCGAGATTTTTTTTCAAGAAATCATCAAATTTTTTATTGGTTTTTATGAACTAATATCTAAGTATTTTTTATGTAAATAATCAAATCGAAATAATACCTTTGATAGAAAATCTAATAAAGATCACGAAAGTATTTACATTTTTTTTCCGATTTTTTTTTCACTTTTTAAATTTTCTCAGATTTATTCATAATTATTTAATTGTTTTACAAAATGAGATTTTAATATTCTATATATGAAATTTCAATGCGACCGTTGCACAGTAATTCTATTTATGGTTGTTATAGTAGTTCTATTGTTATAGTGCTTTTTGTCGAGTGCGGCATTAAAAGAAATTCCAAAAATTGCCGCGGTCTGCTAAGAAGTTATGCCGCTACTCGAAGGGTTAATATGTGAGAGTATAATTGTGTACTTGTAACTGTATGTGGCTTAGCTCACGTAGTGAAGTGTCGACTCATATAAAATTTTACTC
The DNA here is from genome assembly GCA_944548615.1 of Micropterix aruncella. Lineage (NCBI taxonomy): Eukaryota > Metazoa > Arthropoda > Insecta > Lepidoptera > Micropterigidae > Micropterix > Micropterix aruncella. The sequence goes on from OX155972.1 coordinate 18,186,506, forward strand.
TAAATACAGGCGTCCTATACATATTTTCTGAATCCAGCTGAAAACGTGACAAAGCGTCTGCTCCGCGTAGCCATTTCATTCCAACTGTGCGGTCGGAGTCAGAACGTTGCAATATGCAAAAACTGTCACCGCGGCGAACCCCTACCCTCGCCCCACGCTTATGACAAAAGGAATAAGGCAAATTGGCCACATTAAAGCCCCCACCCGACAATGTTTTACCGTTTTATTTTTTTGCCGCGTTCGTCGTAGTTTCAAGCGCTACTCTTTTACGGCATGTCAGAGTCAGAGAGTTAGCTTAGAGTAAATGAAATTACATGAAATTAAAGTTTTTCGTTTAAAGGCTTTTCGTTTCGCTGAAGGCTCTAAATTGTACAAAAATATCACCAAGCAAGTTAATATTTTTATTTTCTGGTTATACTCCATTTGTCTAAGATACCGGTGTATACTTTATACAACTAGAGCTGTCAACTACAACGGACGAACCCGTCACCTAAAGAAGTTTTAACGATATTAGATCGTTATAAATAGGATAGAAAACGAATTTACCGCGTGAAATTTGTAGGACCCGACGTTTCGGTGACGTTGCAGCCGCCGTTGTCTAGGGTAGACTGAAGAGCTGTCAGTCCGTTGTTTTGCGGGTAGGCCGCAAACCGCTGCCGCCACTGCGTAGGTTATAACGGTGGTGGGGGGCCGGGCTCGGAGCGCGGGAATTTTTAAAATCCGTCTTGCACACAACACTCACTGTATCCTGTTTTACGTCTTTGCGTTCGGCGTTCGGCGGCGGGAACATTTTAAGAAGAGGGTTCCACGTAGAAGAGAGTTTGTAGCCGTCATCTCTATTGAAGTTCGGAGTTCTTCTTATTTCAATGGCTTCCCGGATCATGCGAGGAAAGTAGCATTGTTCCTTGGATAGAACAATGGGATTTTGAAACTGCATTGTTTGCGGCCTACCCGCAAAACAACGGACTGACAGCTCTTCAGTCTACCCTAGACAACGGCGGCTGCAACGTCACCGAAACGTCGGGTCCTACAAATTTCACGCGGTAAATTCGTTTTCTATCCTATTTATAATGTCAAACAACCGCGATAGTCTTCGATTTGATATTAGATCGTTCTGTATCCCGTGAAGTGAGCGCAGAAGACCTGGAATGATAAACATTCCATTGTCTAGCTACGCTGCCTGCCTGTCAGAGGCCAACGCCTTACGGCGAGGCACCGGAAAAGGTACACAGCGTGTAGCCTCGCCCCTTGACTACCAGTTTGGAAGGATATCTCTGTCTGGCATTAACCTTCAGGATATCTCCTGCCTCCTGACTAGTTACAAGTTCGATGTTGCCTGCGCGGTCCTCTCCCTTACGTAGCGGTGAAACGGTGTCTACCGAATCTATCGCAGACCACTGCATGTTTTCCCGGCTCTTCACCCGATATCGGTAGCGGCTGAAGTCACGGATCTTAGTGGCCAAACTGCAACAGGCCCCATTAGCTCCCTTATATTTTATACACTATTACTATAATATACCAAAATATTTTTTTCCAAGATTGCAGCAATTTTCTATATACACCGACAGATGAACACCGTACTACATATCACCTCTATACAGGCTCTGTCTAGCCCCTCGAGCGCTGACGTTTGAATTGTAGTTTCTCTTAGAGAACGCGAAGAAGAAGAAGATTACATCACAACAAAAATATAGCGTTTCAGTAAAACGACGATTACTAATATACGGATCGTATAAAGAAGACCTGTTTTATGTTCCTGTTGAAATTTGCTATTCGATACGTGTAACGTCGTTTTGTAAAGCAATAAGCATTATTCAGAATTATCTGTCAAAGTTGTGGTACAGAAAAAAACTGCCTTGTCCAACATTTCTATGTTTTTTCTGGAAATAAATCACCCTATACAAGAAATTGTGAATACTTTTATAATAACTATAATATGCTTCATTCGACCTATGACTTCGTTTTACTTATACCCATACAAAAATAAAAAAATATTCGGTGTTGAAAATCAACATGAATATTGAAGTTTTTGGTTTGGTTTGGTTCAATCATAGACTAAAAAATGGCGACTGTATGAAAAATAATGAACCAACTAGTTAACGACAGAGAATCTTCTCCTCTTTTCGCACATACCACAGGCCGTATGATTTATGTGAGGTATCAAGGGTAAATAATTGGAAAACATCGGCGCCGATCTCGGCTGGGACAGATGTCCCCTTTGCCGCTCTATGGTAATTTCAATTGTGGGACAATTGTCCCGTTTGCCGCTCAAGGGGCTGGTTAGGTGATGAAATCCCCTTGAAGCCGCACTCTTTAGTAAATTTCCATGGTTCTAAAATCTGTATGTAAGAGTAACCTAGCCATGTAAAATACATTATAAGAAATGATTCATATAAAATAAGGGAAAATTAAATAATTCCCATCTGATATATTTTTACTCAATCGCTGCATAATATGTGGTACCCAGAATGGCTCAAGAGTTTTTCCGACTCCAAATTAAACTTCAAGGAACACATTAGGCAAATATCTAAAACTTCTTTCAAGCTTCTAGGGTTTGAGATACGGCAATCCACAAAGAACTTCAATAACATTCGGTAAATGCACACGTTGTACAACTCGATTGTCAAAATTCGCATGGAAACGAATGCAGCTATTTCGAATCCGCATGAAGATACCTACACCCTCATGCTTGAAAAGATACACAGGTGTTTTTTGAGATTTTTTGCTTTTAACAGTGCAGATATTATTCATTTTCGTATCCGACTGCATTTATCACAAGTATGGTTGGCTATAATTCTCACTGTCTCAAAAGAGAAATGCTAATCGTGTCCTATGTTTTTATTCTAATCTATACTAATATTATAAAGAGGTAAAGTTTGGGACGTTGTAGGAAGTAATCTCTGGATCTACTAAACCGTTTTTGAAAATTCCTTAACTAATAGAAAGTTACGTTATTTATGAGTGTCATAAGCTATATAATAATTCAAAAAATGAAAAGACTTTTTCGTGGTAGTCAGATTTACAAAGTAACTCGGAGGAAAAACGGTCGAACGAAAACGTTTCTAACTAACTCTGCTTTAACGATGAAAGATATATGATTAAGTTCTAGAGACACGAAAAGTAGTTTTTTATATTTAAAAAAATATTTTTAATCGTTATGTCATGTTTATTGGTCATATTACCAACAATTATGAATTATTATGAAAATAAGTAAATTTAACGTCTGAAGTGTTTAAAACAAAAGACTTTTCCCTTTTACAGCATATAATTTCACTTTTACTGCATAAATGATTAAAGAGATAACACACTCACAAATAAGACACTCACAAGAAGACACTCACAAATAACGGTAATATAGTCAAATTGGCATGCAAGTACATATATACATATGCAGTAAAAATATAACCCTTCTTTTGGCAGTCAGGAAATAAGCAGAGCACTCAGTACTAACCAAGCCACACTCATAATTTCATCACAAGTAAAAAGTTTTACTGCCCAACGAAGTGGGCACGGGTCAGCTAGTTCGTGATATAGCTGATAACCCTAGCTTACTAATCTAGATTAGTAATCTGTTCCCAGAGCCGTGGAACTTGTTAGTGCGTGCTTTTCGGCGCATTAAATGAATTCAATGGCACCAGATTTGATATGTTTACCGCCAATCCTCATTCGGGCATACCTGCAATCTTCATTGCAGGCAAATAATTATTTATTATTATAATATGATATCTAGTATTAAAAGCGACATTCTATTTGTATAATTTCAAGTTGATGTATTTTGTATTATCGTTACATTGCATTGTTTCTACCCAGATACCCATACTATCTTCTCATACTAACTAAAACAACCCATATACTCATACTATCTTGTATATTATGCAGATTATCAATCATGTCAAAGTTATATTTTACAATGTTTTATTTTCAAGTAACTCACATGCTTTTTCTGTCTTTGTCTTTTCTCTGTGTTTCATGTATTCAATGATTGATTCAATGATGAAGACTGATATTTACATAAGATTCCGATCTGGTAATATTATTAGAACAGACTACCTATCAACCAAACTACTACAAATATCTGTTAATTTATTTAACCATCCCGAAAATCGGAGAAGAGTAAAGAACTATGTTTTCTTTCAGTTTTTTTTTCAATTTTCACAAATTTACCAACCATTATTCATTATAATGATAATTATGAGGGTATGGCGGATTGCAAGGCCATCCGCACTTAGCCCTACTTTTAGGGTCCTTGTGGTTTACCTCCACCTATGTATGTATATAACTATTGGTCCTCTGCCTGTATAACAGATCCTGCAACGCGAGTTTATTTGATTATTTTATGGATACAGTCCGGTCGGCTGAAATATCGGTGCGAGAACCCTAGAAGCGTTTCAAATTCACATCACGAGTCCGTTATTATCCCGACGTTTCGCATCAAAGCGTTTGAAGCAGCTGAGCATTACCAACGCTTTCGCCGTCTCCCTCTGTCGGTGTTGTCGTACTCGTTCGCCGCCCGGGATCGACTACAAAAATGTCGCTTTTGCTACATGGAGCGTGGCTTTTCGATGCGACTTCAGCGTAAAAGAGATCATGAAGAAAAACTTTAAGCGCCTTGTAATGGCCGACACCTCGCTGCACGAGCACATCCACTGCACACCAGGCCGCCGGAAGTTCGCAAGCCGTAACCTTGTAGTCTGGTAGGTTGACGGATCGCCAGCATGGGTGTCACAGCTAAGCAGAAGACGCCATGTACTTCCGTCCACATAATCCATGAGGCGCTTGGATCATCGGGTGCCCTATCAGATAACTGCCGCAGCGCGATCCTAAGATTGCCCACCCAGAAAGCCGGATCAATTAGCCTGGCTAAGTCAAGCCCCGCTATAGGGCAATTGCCCAGCGGTAGACGTCCCGTGTCTTGTCAGGCCCTTCGACTGACTAACAGAATGCGTGGCTGTCTCAGTTCCATTCGGAGGACGGCGGTGAGTGGTTGTGCGTTCGTGTCCGTCAGCGTGGCTCATAGACAAATCTGGGAAACAACTGCCTGCCTCGATCAGCTGTTTATATACCGGCCCAGTCTCTTCTACCGGATGCTCCGGATTCAGTGTCTTGCTCTAAATTTGGTTTCACCTGAAAGCCGCAGTCGTCCTCCGTCTACAGAGTTAGAGGCATCCGCGGCTGAAGATGCAGTTTTGTAAAGAAGTTATTTGAGCTGGTGTCTGGGTGTATTGACCCCGGCCCGATCGCTAAGCAATTGGAGCTCACCGTTCAGGGAACAATGGGACCTATAACATGTAAGCCTCCTCAAGAGTATCCGTGCCTGATAACAGAAGACATTCTAGGCCAAGGTCATCTGGGACCGGCGACTCGAAGCATTCGTTCGGGTCGTATGGTGCTCACTCAGTGGAAGCCCGGACATCCTGTTTTTGCACTGAGAAAAATATTGGATTGATTCTTACATTACAATTTAATTGTTATTACGGTTTTATACAGAACAATGATGTTTTAATCGTAATTTTATTAAACAACAAGGAATTTTGTTGAAACTCCATTACTGGATTATATGTATCAAGATTTACGTTTCGGGTAATACGGAAATAACATGTTTCATGTGTCCTACTATAACCGTACTCATATTACTGTCATATTAGAAGCGAGATACCAATGTCGCGACGTAATGAAATAACATATTTTAGCATAGCTACCGTCACTTTAACATCGCTACGCGCCATGTTAATTCATACGTATAGACCACAACTAGAGTTGTCAACTACAGCGGGCGAGCCCGTCACCTCAGGAAGTTTTAACGATTAGTCGTTCTGTCTCGCTGAAGTGAGCGCAGAAAACTTGGACAAAAACAGTCCACCATCAAGCTCCGTCACATGCCAGTAAGAGGCCAACGCCTTAACCGCGAGTTCGAGGTCGCTTGCGAGGTCCTCTCCCTTACGAAGCGGAGAAACGTTGTGTACCGAATCTATCGCGGACCACGGCATCCTTTGCCCGGCTGTTCACCCAGGATCGGGTAACCGATGGTCGTTTTAAGAGCAGTCGCCATAAGGTCAGCGACCACCCGCGCTCTATAGGAAACAGTACTGCTTCCAGACTCCCCCGACTGTTAGTCATAGTGCACAGTCGATTGGCTTACGCCGCACGGTGGGCAGACCGTACAGGAGCGCCAGAAGATTGATTCCTAGGGGAAACTAGCCCTAAGGCCAGAGTCCTACCCAGGCTCACACTTCATGCGTGGAGGCCGCCGGATGGGTGTTGACAGGTGAGTGTGATCAACCCTGAACAGAATGGGTTTTCGTGGCCATCTAAGCAAGGGCCCATTAGCTACCTACGTATAAGACCACAGTCCGAGTTATATACGTAATGCTTTGAAACGTGCATATTTACGTATATTACCTCGTTATATTTTTCTCAGATGCTTGTGTCGCCGGTACGCGTGCCTTTTCGCCAATTCATACTCATTCGTTTTCTCGCTGATGAGGCGGTTCTGCACTATTACGCGATCGGACGCGTCTGCGATGCGATGCTGATGCAGCTTCATATGCGTGACGTCTGCTTCTACTCCTTCACTCTATTTATTTCAGCAATTTCAACACGTCAGCCAAATGGCAGATGACGTCAGCCAAATGACGTTTGTCAGAACGTGAGGCGTCAGCTGGTTTGCTGAATAAAATAAGAAAAACTCCCTTTACCATAAACTTCAGTAATCAACGGATCACACTAAGACCACTTCATCATCATTAGCACTACAAATCACGAGTCTTGGCTCTATCAAGAATCTTCGCCAACGATGGTAGACTGTAATCATATAGAGTAATTCTGTTTGGTGAGAAAAGGGAAGAAACTGTACCACCGTAAAGCCTTTTTGACTGAGAGCAATTTGGTGGACTGTATCAGAAGTGTCAAGTAAAATATTCAATAGTCTAATAAAAAATAAAAAATAATTGTCGAAAAGCTAAATTTGCGCTTTTATTTGTTTTACCTTCAAAATAATATTCTTATTTAATAAATAATGTATAGTCTTTAATAGAATATACTTCCAATTCTTTCAAAATATACTCTATCCACCCAAAGCAATATGCTCTTTGGTTTGAGTAATTACGAGAGCCTATTTTTGTTGAAATTTCCAAGATTAAAATAAATATTATTATGAATTGATTAAATACAAATTATTATGTAATAAAGTAAGGTATTATTTTTTTACTGTTTCGCAAAAAATACGTATAACCTCGGTCCAAAAAATCTACTCTTCTCTTTAGTTTTGATATTTAATTCTACATGCACTTTATATAATAGCAGTAGGTATAGTTTGATTCTTTAACACTATCTAACCTTAGAAAGATAGTCTAAGAAAAGATTTCTACACATTTCTATATAATAAATAGTATATTTTTTATATATTTTTAATGATTAAGTATGTTATCAGTCACTGATGATTAAAATGGGACATGGGCAAGAGACATGCGACGGATCTTCACTATAAGCGTGACACAACTTGATGTGGGTCTATTTTTTTAAACATAAATTTATTCATTGTTATTAAATATTACTCGAGTTTCGTGTTACTGCTTGTTGCAAACCGCTGTACAATACTAAAATAAATATAAATAAAAATAAAAAGGTTAAATAAAAAATATTATTTTTGAATTCCTATAAAAGCAAAAGGTATGTGTATTTAATAGAATAGAATAACTTTATTGTGCTATAAAAACATAACTCAATTAATATTACACTGGTTTTATATAAAAGAAAAATTATACACAAATGGCGGACATATCGCTATAGCGATAACTTTCAGACAACCATTTGATAAAATAATTGCTAATTTTGACCGTGCAATACACAAAGAAGTTTTAAAGTTAAATTTGAAATAAACTAATACAAATATATTATGTCAATAACTTATGCTAAGGTTGCCCAGGGAAGGATACAGGAGAAGACAAGGTGAGGTATTTGGTTAGTGGCTGTGTAAAAATAAATGTTTCTTCAACAACTTTTTGAAAGTATGAGGTGCATGCCTGATAGAGTGAGGGAGCTGATTCCATAAACGAGCAGAATGGACCGTAAAAGAGTGCACATAAACAGAAGAATGATATATCGATATGGCGAGTGTGTTATCGCGGCTTGATCGAAGTGGAAGACCATGGCCTCTCAAAGGGTGGAAATTCTCCTTGAGATAGGAGGGTGAAGTGGCGCTAAGGGTCTGCCAAAATAAGGTAGGGCTATGATTGAATGGTCTTTCATGTGCATCTCATTATGGTTATATTTCTAGGGTTAAAAATTAAAAAAAAACAGTATGCCAAAATATACATATTATTATTCTGTGTTTTCCTATAAAATGACAAATTTTCAATTTACTAGATAGCTTTTGGAGTCAATTACGCACCTATAAACATATTTCGTAGATTTCGAATTTGTGATCTAAGACCCCTAGCAAGGTTATGTTTGATTAACTAGAATTTGAAATATAGCTCTGAGGTGTTAGTGAGGACCCGGGTAATTCAGTTAAGTCTGCGTGTGCAAAAACGTGCTGCCAGCCGGCTGTAACCGGAGCCATTAATATCGCTCGGCCGCAGGCGGAGCTGTGATAAGGTCGGGGATTGCTGACCACGAAACCGACGCGCTGGCAACCTCGCCTGTCGGTCTGATGAATTTTCCCCTACGCCCCTACACCCCTAATTAACACACACCCTCTTACGCTCTCTACCTATTTTTGGATTGAGTAATTCAGATTTATCCACTCAATTTATGATCAGGAAGCGGAGGTAAAATTTACGTAATTGTTAGAACGTCTCAAGCTCCCGAATGAGGCGCGCAGTGAAGAAATATCTTAGTACAGCTAAAAAAGGGTTTAGTCGATTGTCTTCCCTGGTTATAAATACCCGCACAACCAAAACTGAAAGATGCTGGTTTTTCCTCGGTTATTAATGTTATCAAAGACCGCATTCGTAAATGGTTGTTTTATGCATATAATGTATAATTGAATTGTGAGTAGCTTGTAAACGATTGCAGTTACGTGAAATCCGCTTGAGAATATTTATATCACCATGTTGGAAAGAATCCAAAAATACTGTTTAGGGTTCGTATATTTTAAACAATACGTATACTATCCTTACTAAACATAAAAAATACAAGTTTTTACTGGCAACCACGCCTACACTGGTACTACTGCTACTTCACTACACCCCTAATTAACATACGCCCTATCATGATCTTCTAACTATTTTTCGGACTAATTAGTTCAAATTTATCTTCTCAATTTATGATCAGGACGAATAGGAAAAATTGACGTAAATATCTACGAACGTCTCGAGCTCTTGAATGAGGCGGTCAGTGAAGAGATATCTTAGTTAGTAATACTGAAAGAGGGTTTAGTCGATTGTCTTTCCTACCTACAAAGACTTGTACAACCAAAGTGAAAAGATGCTTCTATTCCTTTGGTTACAAATGTAATTAAAGACACCATTCGCGAATGGTTGTGTTATGCTTACATTGCACAATTCAATTTTGAGAAATAGATTGGAAACGAAAGCAGCTATATGAAGTCTGCGTAGGGATCTTTATGTCACTTAGAAGAAATCCAAAAATGTTTCTTAAATTTCGTATATTTTAAACAACTAGAGCTGTCATCCACAACAGGCGAATCCGTCACCTTAGGAAGTTTTAACGATATTAGATCGTTCTGTCTCCCGTGAGGTGAGCATAGAAGACCTTGGACGAAAACAGTCCACTGTCTAGTTATGCCACTCGCCCGTCAGAGTTCAACCAAAGGTACCCAGAGGGCAGCCTCGCCAACTGACTACCGGTTTGGAATTATATCTCCGTCTGAAATTAAACATCAGGGTACCTCCTACCTCGTGACTGGTTACAGGATCGAGTTCGCTTGCGCTGTTAGGTTACGTAAGGGAGAGGCCCTTACGTAGCGGTGATACGGTGTCTACCGAGTCTCTCGCGGTCCACGGCATTCTTTGCTCGGCTCTTCATGTGGGACTTCATATTTTGACAAATACGGATACTATCCTTACTAAACATAAAAAAATGCTATTTTTTACTGGCAATCTCGGCTACCGCTCTAATGAATTTTTCCCTACGCCCCTACATTAAAACACATCCTCACACGCTACTTTACCTATTTTTGGATTAAGTAATTCCGAAATATCCTCTCAATTTATGTTCAGAACGAGGAAGTAAATTTTCGTGAATGTTTTTTTCGTAAAAAAAATCGTATATTCAGATCTTTCACTCAATTTATGATCAGGACGCGGAGGTAAAATTTACGTAAATGTTTAGAACGTCGCAAGCTCTCGACTGAGGCGCTTAGTGAACAGATATCTTATTAGTATAGATGAGAGAGGTTATAGTGAATTATTTTACCTAGTTACAAATACAACCCAACTGAAAATATATTATGCTTAAAAATCTAATTAACAGCAGTGTATTTTCTGTATATTATTGTATAAATATATTATGCTAACAAATCTAATTAAAGTATTCGCGCAAAAAAAGCAGAAAAATATACATATATTACTTTCTGTCTTAATCAATTTAAAATACAAATCGTATCAAAAAAAGCGTCCTTCTTTATTTATCAAAAAAAAAAAAAGTTTTTTTAAATAAACTATGTGGTTTTTTTCTATGTCTCTTATATAAGCTGATCGATTAAATGATAGTTGAAACCTAGTAATATATGTACAGGGTGAGTTTTAACTAACCGGCATCCTTCAAGGAGATCAATCAGTACGAGCAACAGAGCAACATTCGATAAAAAAATAGAAAATAAAAGAATCAAATTTGTTTTTTTATTTTTTTTATTTGATATTATTTTTATTTGGAAATTTGAATAATTTGACTGTTAACCTAAGCGAGGATATTGTAGGGTCAATTTGACCCTGCTCGTTTTGTTTTGCGTGCAGTTTTTTGTCCCGCAATCGTACGCTGTCGAACTTCTCAGTAGCTGGAGCTAGAACTCCCCTTTCTCTGCGCTGGCGCGCAGCGGTGACCGAGCGGTGGCCCGCTCGGTTGTCCACCATCCGCGCGAGGAGATACACTTGCGCGATCGCAAATAGGGTAATTTTGACCTTTCCACAACCGCGACGTAGTACTTTTGTGCCATCGTTTAACTAATGTCAAGCTTAAAATGATGAATCAATTGGGGAGAACAAGAAAACACGGTTTGTGCATGATGCTTCTTCAGCCAATCGACTGTGCACACCGGCGGGTGGCGAACGGTTTCATGCAGCTTGGGACATAAGATCCTCTGTGTTTCCTGGTCGGTCCAACTCACGATTCAGTTCTTATTCAGTAGACTCCTCGTGTGGAGGACTACCCCGGCTGGGATTCTCGCATCTCAGGCCTCGCGGCTGGTAGATCCGTCTCCCCTGGAGGAAAGCCTCCCGGCGCTACTGAACGGTTTGCACGCCGTGCGGCGTCAACCAATCGGTTTGTGAACTCTGACTAATTACTGAAGGAGTGTGTAGACTAAGGAAATATACTGTCTCTAAAACAGCGGGCTAGATTTACTGTCAAGATAGGAAATATACTGGTAAGATAAACAGCGGGGGTAGATTTTGACATGTCGTCAATTACTCTTGAAATAACCAATTCGCTACCAGATCCTGAATTCAGAGCCGGGCAAAAGATGATTTTGATCCGTGATAGATTTAAACTGATTCACAGCTGAAAATAAGGCAGATAGAGGTCGCGCAAGCGACTTCCAACTCGAAACTAATTGGGAGGTCGGAGGTATCTTGATTATTAATTTTAGAAAATTAGCACATTATAGTGGAATTATTAGGTTATCTAGTGTTTGTCAAATTTAGAGTTAGAATGAATAGAATGAATAGTTTAAAATATAACATATCTGAGGGAGGATTACAATAAGAATATGTTATAATATTTATTTGTCATTATCGTTTAAAAAGTCATTCACGCTGCAATAACATTTATTTTTGAGCCAGTTCTTTAATATATGTTTGAATCTCGGTTGTTGCATTGATTTGATGTTGTGTGGAAAAGCGGTATAATATTTAACACAACAGAATACGCCACCCGGCGTGTGAACGGACCATTAAAGTACATCGCATACTATCAGATTAAAGAAATAACGTAAATCTTAACTAAGCAATAAAACTGCTGGTATAACCGGCGCACTAACTGTTAACAAACGAACGGCCCGTCGGTGTCAGCGTCGAACGACTTCTAGCCTCTACTGCCGCTAAACCGATAACTTCTCACTTTCCTCAGTGTAACTTTAAAGGTTTCAGCTAAATGTAGTTAACACGTGCGTCTCCGCATCAATCGCCGTAACGGCGGTCTTAACGTCTTCCCTTTTACACGTGTGAGCTGAGCTTAGAGCTGCGGTCAGCTCATAGCTTCCATTCACGCTTAACGACTACTCACGCTTTCAGAGATTACCTAAGAAAAGGATGAAGCTTTGCAGTATTGGCTCCATTTTAAGCGACTTAGCTTTTTCATTCAAACACACGTAAGATGAATCGATAAACTGCAGAAAGTGATTGATTCGCTTTTATCACAAGCTTTTTATTAACTTGTAATATTCGTATATATGTAGGTCGTCCATTACAAAATTTTCAAACCATTTTTTAACCACTTGCTCTTAGCCGATTAAACTGAAATTTGGCATACCTACTTATGTAAGTTGGGTGACAATGCAATATTATGGAACTACCATAGAGCTGATTTAATGATTAGGCCGGGATGTAGAGACTGGAACTCCATGTTGGCAACCGGCTTGAGAGTCGAATTTGGGTTATTAGGTACATTTTGGTATCAGGAATACTTTCCATTACACATGACGAAGAGTATCTAAAGATGTAGCTTGAAGAATGCCACTGGAACTTCTTTGATGGTGTAGTGACTCATGATGATGAACAATGTAACATCAAAATCAACAAACATTTCTAATTCCAAGATTCAGTTGCCGTAATTTATCAGGCAAAACTGTCTAATTGCCCGATGACTGAAAAATTCCAAAGAAACAATAATTTTATTTAATTATAAAGACTCAAAATTTTATGAGTCTTTCATACGTTGCAAATGGTCAATGTATGGAAAACTGTGTCTTTCACAGTTGCAAATATAATTTGACCCTAAAAATATTACAACTAATATCAGATTTACCGATATATAAGCGCGTACATTTAGCTTATTTAATCACTCTTTATTGACTTTATCAATGATTCGCAATCTCGTCTATTAACCCCTCCTATGGCGGGGTAAAATTTCTGCCCGGGATAGTTTTGCGCATAACTTTTAAACTACTATACGGATCGTAAAAAGAATAACTGCAAAATGATCACATTGAAATTTGAAATATTATAACGTTACAATATTATCTCGTAAAACAATTAAGATAATAATGAATAAATATTACAGTTAGCACAGCGCGGAAAGCGTCTAACCAAAAATGGTTAGCTCACATAGGAAGGGCTTCTTTTAGAATAATTAAATAGTCTAAGCATCAAACATTGTGGTTATACTACCGCATGTACTACGCCGAGGTAACAAATCACAACGTTGGGCTCTGATCATATCGACAACACACGACATCAGAGAAAACCTAAAATGGAAAGTGCTAGATAGTCGAGTTTGGGCTCGTTTGTTTTGTTGTCTTGAATACATTTTATTACTTAGGTTGACAAGGGTCTGAAGATGAAGCCGGGAGATCGCCACCAAAACTCTCCAATGGAAAGTATATCATGCATATATACAGCAAAATATAACTGATATCTACCTACGATATAGAGCATCCTGGGCCGTGTGTAAATTTCTTGAGATGTACTCTGGTCATGAATGGTTTCTAGGAACTCTGGTCATGAATGGTGGGATCGAGATGTAGACACTGGAGCTCTTTATCAGAAAATTTTATCTCAGCCGTGTTTGCGCTTTGTGGAATCGTCTTGAGATGCAATGGCGCGTATTCCGTTTCTCGCAGTTTTCTTTTTTTATTTTTTAAGCTATTGCATAGCTTTTATCGCGGGCCTAGGCCAGCGCGGCGACCGAATGAAGAAATTTCTTAACGAAAATTAATGATTTTAAACTAATAATTACGTCTAAACGAGTACTGCTTACGATTCGAAAAAAAATATATGTTAAACAAGAACATTTTCGTAATATTCTTAGATTTTAATATTTTAGATTTTGTTTATATTACATAGTGTAATTAATTTGTGAAATTAGGTCTAACCGAACACAAAAACAACTACTACGCAAATACTATCTGGCGTATTATTATGAAACCTGCACCATTTTAAAGATAATTTAATTATCTATCTTTTTATCTACGATTTTTTTCGAATAATCCGGTTTTTTGGCTTTATCGAATAAAAAATTCGTGCGCGGCGCTCTATCGGAAGACGTTTAAATTATTCCGAATCATTTGCAACCGCAGCCGCAAATGATTCGGAATAATTTCAACGTTTTCCGATAGAGCGCAGTTATCTGATATCAGAAAAAATAAAATAAATAAAATAAATAAATTATTATAATTGCATAAGTTGTTAAAAATGCTATGCAATAGCTTTACCGCGGCAGTCCCCGAGTGCCACACGTTTTTTTTATTAAATTTATTCAAAGAAAAAGATATATTTTTTTAATATTACAATCTCGCCAAACTGGTATACAGTTTGTTGGCGAGACAAACTCTTATTTTTCTAGTCTTTCACTTAATAATATAAAAAACAATGCACAGCAGTATTACTATTGGTCTTACTACAGGATTAAATTAGGCCAGTATTACTACAAGCCTAAATTATAGAAACGTATAACAAATTTAATTATGACCACTAATGTCACTATAAACGTCCAACAGGTAGCTTTTTAATCTCTTTTTAAACATCTTTTTGCTCACACTTACACAGTCTTCCTCAGATACAATAGTATTAAAGATTCTTGGAATGAGGTACTTTAACGTCCTTTCACCATAGTAGTTGTTCGCTATTGGTTCTTCAAATCTTTTACGGACTTTTTCTCTAACATTCCTATTGTACTGTATTGGTATTTTAAATTCTGAATTTGTATAATGCTCCATTGCTAGTAAGTATGTAATTTTTTCATGTATAGGTAATATATCGCATCGCTTAAACAACAAGTTATAGTTCTTTTTACATTGTGTTAACACGTTTTTATTTACTAGGTTCTAAATTAGGGTCTAAAAAGGCGCTAAAACGATGCTAAATTTTGAAGTGACGTTTTGGTATTCTCTTTCATGGGTCTGTGAGGGAACACCCCTCCATAGACTGCAAGTTATTCGGTGTGAGGTGGTGGTGTCAACATGCGGGTTATCTTCGTATTAAAAGTCGATTTAAGGTGTACCAGAAGGTATTTATTGAGAGTTCGATATTGCCAGTTTGTAACGCTTCCCGAATATGATATATATTGACGCGAATGTACTGGCTATCTGCCTAAAGTTTAGTGGGTGTATGGAGAAGGATTGTACTTGTGCTCCGAGTATCTCGTACTGGGCACGGCTCGAGTCTGTGGGAGTGCAGACTGATGCGTCTCGCCTCGATAGGGAAAGGAAGGAAAAGGTAACCAAGAATCCGGACCCGTTGACTCGCCTCGTGAAAGTGGTACCGGGTATGCCGTCCCTGTTTTGGGGGGACGTGATCACTCGAGGAATGATACTTTGGTCGTATTTTCGCCGGTTTATTTAGTCCGAAACATAATGCAATCCAAAATTTTCAGAGTAAAAGTATTGCTTCATCGTGCTGATTTATCGCTTTACGAGGTAGAATAATGGCTGAATTTGTGTCAGAGCATTTCACTGGAAATCAACGCATTTGTTGATTGCACGTAACGATACTTAAGGGTCGTTACAGGTCCTAACTGGCACGTGCTTATGTAAAGATCATCAGGTGCTTAAATTGACGTTGAGCACTGTCCCTTTTTGGTACTCCGTTTCTACAATTGTCATGGCGGATGGGTCTTGTTCGGGGTCTTATCTAAAAACGGTCTAAAATCGATTAGTCTTCATCTGACAGCCGTTTAACTTGTTTTTGTTTGTAATTCCAAAGACTTTACGTGTTGCTATTTTCAAAGATGTGTGCTCAGCATTGGCTTTTAAATCAAAGAAGGGATGAGGAACGCAGATTATCGTAAGTAATCGTTTATTCTCCTGAAAATCCTGTGTATTTTTTTGTAGGTTATGATAAATCGCCCTGTATATTCTTGTTTAGACACATTCTTCTTATTATTGTTTCATTTTAATGCTATTTTATTTCAAAACAAACGAAAACGCACATCGACACACAAACACGAAACGGCGCGGCGCGCCGCTAGCGATCGGGCGACTAACCGGGCGGCGAGAAGTCAAAATTAAGACCCCGCTTTAGAACAGCCATAGACAAAACGGATATTTTAAGATTAAGACCGGTTCTAAATTTTGATAATACGGAATACCAACAAAATAAGGATGGTTCTAAGTTCTTAATTTTTACCACCAGCTTAGTTTAAGCCCGCGAGAAACGGAATACGGGCCACTGTGGTCTGAATGTTTTTAGGGTATTTTTATAGTTGTACAGATTATTACTTAAGATACAACGTTGCTCTGCTTATGTACAACTCTGACCACTAACTAGAATAAAGAGCGATGCTGCTTGGCAGATGCGGACAGATAGAAGCATTAAGTGGTCGATTCCACTGAGTTTTAATTAGATGAGGGGGCTCCCCTTCGAGCGTTTCTCATTTTTATCCGTGCACGCTGCCGGAATGACCAAGTAGGAATCTAAATCCCTGGCGGCCTTCCGCCAACTTTCTTGAGCGGAAACAAAAGGGCTCTTTATAGATACTGCGGCGGGAAGGCCTGCCCAGCGCATTTCACCGACAAACTTAACTTTTAACGATTCAAAAGGATCGCTCCGCCCACTGTGCGGATCTGCGGCTGACAACGACAACGCCGATGGAGAATGAATGTTGTTGATAAATGATAGCTTTGGCAGTAATAATGTCGCTGTTGAATGTTGGATTCATTGGCCGATTCAGGAAGGAAAGGGGGGGGGGGGGTTATGTATATGGATTGTGAAGCTTTCTTAACACACTTGTATAATCTCCACCTCTATGCATGTATCATATGTAACCTGTAATAAAATCTAAGGTCCGAAATCTAAACCACTTCTAACTGTCGTATCAAAATTAACTTGGCGATTTTTGCAGTTCTGACGACAATACTAAAATATAGTACCATTGGGCTGATCTGTGGATATAGTCGGAAGGGTATCACAGGAACTTCATAACGAACAAAGTATCTTGTTGGAATTGTATTGATATGTACTCTGTTCATTTAAGATTTACAGAGAATAATGATGGAGCCGGAAATTTGGCACTGCAATTCTACAACGGAACAACGTATATTAGTGGTGTTCGGGCTTGCTGGAATCATTTTGAGATGTAATCTTATTATGAATTATTGGAATAGGCTTATTGTAGTTGTATTAACCCCTTGAGTATGATACGACCAAATCTGGTTCTGAAACAATTATCCGTTGAGTATGATACGACCAGATCTGGTTCCGCGTTTTTTTTCACTTCTTTGACGTTCTCATATTTATTCATAATTATCTAATTGTTTTACAAAATGATATTTCAATATTCTATATTCGAAATTTCAATGCAATCATTGTGCAGTTGTTCTTTTTATGATTGGTGTAGTAGTTTCGTAGTTATAGTACTTTAAGGTCGATGTCGCCGAAAATCCTGCAAAAGAGACAGATGCATCCATGAAAATACCCATTTACTCCAAGGGTTAACCCCTCCTATCGCGGGGTAAATATTTAGTCGTCACTTCTGCCCGGGACAGTTTTGCGCGTGAAGTCGATGGCCTTGAGAAAAACGACCATAACTTTTAAACTACTATACGGATCGTAAAAATAATAACTGTAAAATGATCGCATTGAAATTTGAAATTTATAATATTATAACCTTATCTCGTCAAACAATATACGTCAAACAATATAAACGTCAAACAGATAATAATGAATAAATATTTAAAAAGTTGGCATTTTACGCAGCGCGGAGCGCCCTAACCAATATTGGTTATATACAATTTTAGCATTTGTAAGCGTCTAACCAAAAATGGTTAACTCAAATAGGAAGGGTTAAGAATAAATCTAGTCATAAATTATTTCCCAGGTCTTATGATTGAACCGCAAGCTAGGCATTGGAACTTAATAACGGAACTAAGAATACTTAACTTGTTTGGGCTTGTAAGCATCTTGGACTATGTGGAAAATTCTTGAGATGTACTCTGGTCATAAATGGTTTCCAGCGTCTGATGGTAAGATCCAGTGGCAGAACATAGAACTATTCAAAAGGAGAAAACGTAACTCAGGCGTGTTTGGAATTGTTGGAATCTTCCTGAGATGTACTCTGGTCATGAATGATTTTCAGTATATTTTAATGTTTTTTTTTGTATTATCATTTAAGATACCGCATTGCCCTGATTATGTACACGTCTGACAACTAACTAGAGTGAGGAGGCTCTTTAGTGATTCTGCTGCGGGAGGCCAGCCCAGCGCATTTCATCGGCAACCTTAACTTTAACGAGTCAAAATGATCGCTCCGCATACTCTGCGGATCTGTAGCTGACAACGACAACGCCGATGGATGATGACTGTTTTTAATAAATGATAGCTTTGGCAATAATAATGTGGCAGTCGAATATCAGATTCATTAGCTGATCCGAGGGGGGGGGGGGGGCGCTTGACGTTTGATGGGAAGAGGGGAGGCACTATTGTGAACGTGAAAGGGACTGCAAAAAACATTATTTGATACGTCTGCAAAATAACTTTGCATACATTACATTATCAACCAATAACTTTATAACTTTGGTCTTAAAACAAACGTGAGAAGCAATCAAAGACACATAATATCGATCGATGATTTTGACTATAATTCTATTCGAAACAAAATATATTGAAGGGGCAATTTCCCTGTACATATTTTATACTTTTTATGAAAACTTTTTATTTATGTATATTTTTAAATTATTACTCGGAAAATATAAAGCTGTTTCAATAAAAATTTAGAAAACATAGAAAATTATAAAATTTCGAGGTCAAAGCAATAATAATATAGTAGTCAATAATAATAGTAGTCAATAATAACAGTAGTCAATAATAATAGTAGTCAATAATAATAGTAGTCAATAATAATAGTAGTCAATAATAATAGTAGTCAATAAAATAAAGTAAAATACAAACGGAGCTGCCTTTAATTCACTGACCGGAGACGGGCCCATCATAATACTATTTTTTACACTTCTGGGGGGTGAGCAGTGGATTCCGGCCGGCTGTGGTAGGTTTAGGACAGCTGTGTTGCTACACGTGAGCGTTCACCTTACCACCCATTCACTCCCCCTTCGAAGCCATAGAATTTGAGATGCGCAAATCGCGGTTTTAGATAAATAAATATATTTAATATGAATACGCGTTATATAATATGTATAAAAATAGAGTTTATTTATTTATTTATTATAAAAAGGTACACAAACAATACTCTAATATTACATGGCTATCGCTAACATTTTTACTTTGTTTCTAATTAGGGTATAATATTATATGCGTACTCCGCATGCTTAATTTATAATTGCGTATGTGCCGTATCTCATGATTTACAAAATTATCAAAATTATCAAAATTATCAAAAATTATCAGTACAAAAATTAATATTCTTAAAAATTATCAAAACAAAAATTAAAAATTTTAGAAATAAGTTTACAGTGAATTCTGAAAAACAATTAAACAATGAAATGGTAAAAAATAGATCAAATATTGTCTGGAATAAAATAATAAAAACATAAAAATTATCAAAACAAAAATTAAAAATTTTAGAAATAAGTTTAGTGAATTCTGAAAAAAAGTTAAACAATTAAATGGTAAACAAAAAAAAAATAGATCGAATAATGTCTGGAATAAAATAATAAAAACATACGGTAAATTATCAATTTGTTTCATAATACGTTATTTATAATGGACTTAACTACTAATGGTCCCAGGTTGAAGAAATCAATGTTATCGGTTATAGTGTTGTATAACCGGCATGTACGTGAGATAGGATTGTGGAAAGATTGATTTGTCTGCGAAGTGGGAAGGTGAAATGTTAAGTGCTGCCTCAGTCGCCTGGATGGTACGTTGAAATTTAACGCTTCTAATAAATCTGGTGAGTCTATCCCGCCGTTAAGAAGTTTATGCAGAAACATTAGACTTCCGCACTCTCTCCTCTTTCTAAGAGTAAAAATCTTAAAATAATTTAAACGCTCTTCATAAGAGTAGAGAGTGCGTGATAGGCCGGTTTTATAGGTTACCATACGCATATACTTCCTCTGCACAGACTCTATCGCTTCCGAATGCACCTCATAGTATGGATTCCAAATTATGGAACCAAACTCCAGTTGGCTGCGTACAAGAGAATTATAGAGCAAGTTAAAAGAGTTAATATTTTTAAACGGTTTAGTAACCCTATATATAAAACCCAGTGTTCGCTCGCTCTTACTTACTACATTGTTGATATGCTCTCTAAAAGTCAGGTGCTCGTCGTGAAGTATTCCTAGATCTCTTACACTTTTTGTAGATTTTAGTGTTGAATTGCCGATAGAGTAAGGGTAGTCTTTAATTTGCTTATTTCTAGTGAAACGAATAATTTGACATTTTTCAACATTCAGTTCCATTCTGTTAGATTCACACCAATTTTTGAATTCGCAAAGATCTTTCTGTAGTGCATTGCAATCCTCCATTGTCAGTATTTCTTTGAATATTTTTAAATCATCTGCATACATTAGATGCCGACAGCGTAGACTCTTAGAGAGATCATCAATGAATATTAAAAATAGAAGTGGTCCGAGATTTGATCCCTGAGGCACACCAGATTTAACTAAGGCAGGGATCGATGTATATCCTTTCACACGAACAATTTGTGTCCTATTTGATAGGTACGACTTCATCCATCTAAGTAGGTTACCGTGAATACCGTTATTTGCAAGTTTCATATGTAATATGTCATGATTAACTTTGTCAAACGCTTTAGCGAAGTCGGTATACACGGCATCCACCTGGTGTTTCCTATTAAACGCGGATGAAATGTACTGGTTGTACTCCAACAGGTTAGTTTCCACCGATCGGTTTTTGGTGAATCCATGCTGGTACGGACAGATTATATGTTTAAAATGTCGTGTAACATGATCACAGACAAGAGATTCGAATATCTTTCCGAAACAGGAGAGTATGCTTATTGGTCTGTAGTTAGATACTGAATTCCTGTCTCCGGATTTATGAATCGGTATGATATTAGCAATCTTCCACTGCGATGGAAATACTCCTATCTCAAGACATTTATTATATATAATGTGCAATGGCTGTACGATTTCTGTTGAACATTTTTTAATGAATAAGGGAGGGATTTCATCATGACCTGGACCTTTACTATCATCTAACATTTTTAACTTAGTTCTAATATCTATTTTATTAATAATAATATTGCATAGCGAGTAATTAGCACTCGAAACACACACACTTTGTTGAGTCAGCTGCACTGGGTTAGCATCAAAAACTGAGGAAAAGTATTCCGAGAACAACTCGCTTATTCCGGATCCATCGTTGGCAGTTTTGGATTGAAAATACATAGTATCCGGTATCGCTGGTTTTGCTTTTTTTGCTTTTACGAATGACCAGAATGGTTTACTTGTCTTATTTAGAGACTCTTCAATTGTCTTAATATAGTCATTATAGCTTTCTTTTATCATTTTTTTACCTCTTTTTCTCAGCAAAGAAAATGTTTCGTAGTCGACCGCGTTGCCGTACCTTTTTGCCTTTTTTCTGAATTTTTCTTTTTCCTTCAGCAACTTTATACAGGATGTATTTAACCATGCAGGATATTTTGAGGGTCTTTTGCTCTTGAATGGTATTGCTATTTTAATTATTTCCCACAGCTTGGAATAGAATGTTTCGACTAATAAATCTGGGTCATCACCCGTTAGGCATGTATACCAGTTAATTAGTGATAATAATTCAGTACATTTCTTGTAGTCGCCCTTAAAGAAATCATATCGAGCTGTTGCAGTATTTTGAACCAGCTCGACGTTATATGCGAGTTTCAGATATATGTCTAGCGGTGGATGATGAGCGTCGACTCGGCTTATTGCTGTGGAACTTTTAACACATATATTGTCTTTGTCAGACAATATTAAATCTAAAATTCGATCGAAAGGGTTCTTGATATAGTTAGATTGGGTGAGGTTACCGGTCGACATAAGTTCCTGTAGGGCTATGGATTTTTGCCCTGAAAAATGTATTTCGCCTATATCCCCTCCATTTTCACAGATTCTGTTCCAATTGATATGCGGTAGATTGAAATCTCCAATGATGACGTTTTGATTTTGTATTTCTGAGTTTATACAGATTTCTTGACATTTTGAAGTAAAACATTGAAATTTATTAATCGGGATGTTAGGTGGTAAATAGACTGTACATATATTTAGAACCTTCTTTTTAGAATTATTCGGCTCTATTTGTATCCATAGATCTTCGTTTTCCGTTTCCCATAATGGCATTCTTCTAGACTTGATTGTATTCAGTACAGCCACCAGAACTCCGCCCCCGTTGTTATATTCGGATGCACTGGATTCCCGATCTCGCCGATATATGACATAACGTGAATCAAATATTTCGCCATCGTATACACCAGAGTTCAGATTAGTTTCCGTCAGACAAATTATATGATAGTTGTTGTTTAACACCTCTAGGTTTATTTCTTGTAGTTTAGATCGCATCCCCCGAATATTTTGGTAATAGATGTTATAGCAATTGAATTTTATATCTTAACTTAATTAAGGCTTGCGTTGTGGTAGTAATATTCCTATTTCAAAGTGTGTAGCATCGTAATATTTTTAATGTTGATTGCTGGAGTGTTGTTATTTTTCCGCATAAATATAAGGCCATTTCGGATCCAGACGAATTCCCATTTGTTATTTTTAGCCCATATTCTGGATGCGGCATGTATCGCCTTTCTTTCAGGAGATAGGTGTTCGCAGACATAAACTGGAGTGCTATGGTCTCCTAGGATTCCAAGGTGAGAAGTGTTTATTTTATTATTTCTATATTTCTTATTGTATTCTCGTACGGATGCAAGGATTTCGTCTCTCATCCTAATGCTATTCAAGGATACAACAATATTCCTAGGCCTGTTATTGCTTGTGTCCATGCGAGCTACTCGGTGACAGGCGGTTATTTGCTCAGTTTGAATAGGGACATTAATACTTTTACATAAATTTCGGAGCATATCCTGTATATTTTCGTTTCGGCGTTCTGGTATGGCTTGTAGTTCAATATTGCAGTTACGACTCTTTTGCTCGATCTGGGAGACTCGTGACTTCAGATCTGTGACATCTGCACGAAGAGATAAATTTTCCTTCTCAAGGTCAGTAATTTTTGTGTTTTTCTCATTCATTTTCTTAGATATTTCATCATATTGATTTGACACTACAACGGGCGAACCCGTCAAGTCATGAAGTCACTTGGACAAAACAGTCCACCATCAAGCTTCGCCACATGCCCGTAAGAGGCCAACGCCTTAACCGCGAGATAACCAGGTGTGTTACCCAACGGGCTTACACTCACGCCGTTAGTTCCAATTGCGACCAGATTACTCCGGTCTCTCGATTGGTTACGAGTTCGAGGTCGCTTACGCGGTCCTCTCCCTTACGAAGCGGGGTAACGGTTTATACCGAATCTATCGCGGGACACGGCATCCTTTGCCCGGCTGTTCACCCGGAATCGGGTAGCCGATGGTCGTTTCAAGAGCAATCGCCGTAATGTCAGCAACCACCCCCGCTCTATAGGAAACAGTACTGCTTCCAGCACAATCGATTGGCTCACGCCGCACGGTGCGCAGACCGTCCAGGGGCGCCAGAGAGTTGACTCCTAGGGGAAATTAGCCCTAAGGCCAGAGTCCTACCCGGGCTCGCACTTCATGAGTGGAAGCCGCCGGATGGGTGTTGAAGCATATGGAAAAAAAATGTTGTTAGTTTTGATAGTAATTTGTTCATGTAGCACACTCTGGATATCTCTCCAGTTAATTTGCATGAAATCGCAACAATAAGATAATATAAGTTTACTAATCGACTTTGCGAATTAAACCAATTTAAGAATAAACTAGTTACACGCTCGTGCTCTACAATGTGTCGTAGTTGGGGGGATGACGGGTCTGGTCATGCGGTTGTGCCGTATTGGAGTTAACGATCGTAACTAGACAAGTGGTTGCGTACTTGGCGTATAAACACGCAGAGGGACAGTACTAAGACCGGTCTGGCGCGCTCTGACTTTAGCAACTCAACACTAAGCAAAAGTTACTGAAGACCGCTGGTAAATTGTTTAATAATATTTAACAACGCGTAGTGGAGCTACAGTCTGATCAAGATTCGCTGAGGATGGAATTCGGTGAAATGACACAGGACGCCGGTAACAAATAAAACAAAAAATAACTGTTTTACTTGAAAAAATACAAACAAAAAGAGTGACCCACGTTAGGTAAAACAAGTCGAGCGGTACTAGAAGGAGACCGTTTTCTATAAATGATTAATCTGCCAAAATCATTTTGTTACAACACATCGGCACAAAATAAGACCTACTTTAAAAGGCTGCTTTGAAACTGGCTTGTAAAAGAGGGAAGAGAAGGAATTTTAGAAATACTGGACATTTTAATCTAACCCGGACATTTGAATATTTTGAATCCTATATTGTATTATGTTATATTATTATTATTATTTTATTTATTATTATTATTATTATTATTTTGTTTTAACGTATATTAAGAGATAATTTGTTTTAGTTTTATCACTATTTTATCTTAGTTATAAGTAAAATGCAGGACTATTTTGTTTAAATTCCTATTCTAACTTTTACTATTTTAAATTGTTTTGTTTTTTTTCTGATTTGAATTTATTTGCTGTCATTTTAATTTTCCACTTCTAACTTTAATTTAATTATTTAATTTAAGTATTTAGTAATTTTTAATATTGTTTTGCAATTCCATTATTTTGTGCATACATGGAATATATGCCATTTTTATAAACACGGTATTTGTGCAAGCTCATTAAAAAATAAATGTTTACCTTAGAACAGGTCCCGGCCTAGTTAGGTGACGTTGCCAATAGACTATGCAATGTATTCTTTTTTCTGCTTTTGACTCAATTTTAAAAGTATTTCTATGCATAATTCTGACACTGAAATTGTTTACTGTTATTTTTAATATTTGTATTACTTATATAAATAAATAAATAAATAGCATGTACCTACATATTTATTGACAAAAAAAAATCTTAAAAATTAAATTTAAATTGAAGAAATAACTGTAACTTCAACGTCAGATATCAATATATTTAAACGCATACTAATAAATGAAATACAAATCTTATTTATTATCTTAACCCTTCGAATATCGGCATAATTTCATGGCAGACCGCGGCAATTTATTGGAATTTCTTGCAATATCGCCGGGCTCGAGCTAAAGTACTATAACTATGGAACTACTATAGCAATCATTAAAAGAATAACTGTACAATGATCGCATTGAAATTTCGTATATAGAATATTGAAATCTAAATCGGTTCAAGCATTTAGAAGTTACGGTGGAATAAAAAACGGAATACATACATACATGAATCCAGAACACATTACACATAGATTACATCAGACCACTTGAAATACGTCGAGTTACGTCAAGATCAAAAGGTCGAGAGCAAAATACGTCAAATCGAACTAACCAATGACAATAATTTTACCCCTGAAATCTGAAATCTCACTAAGTTAAATTAGTGCTTAACGACTGCCTGCACCATTCTAAATACGTCATCAGAGATACATTTATCAGGAGTAAAGTCAGATACAATATGAATACAATCGTTTTTATGTTTGTTACTCCTAAAGATTCGTTAGCGTTGCCTTCCCTAATGATGTAACATTTTGTAAATTTATTAAATGAAAGACGCCTTTTTCATCGTTCAGTTGAATATTTACAAAGAATATTTTCGTTCTCGCTCTAGCATTGAATTTTCCAGGTGAACTGTCCGCTAAAGTGAGCCAATGGTTTTACTCAAAACAAACTTATTCTAGACTGCCTGCAGAATCTACATTTACGAATGCTACGTCGCGGATAAAAACTAAGATCAGTTAATTTAATAAGATTCTTTGGTATTGGTTACTTAAATTTGATGGAAAATCTCCAGCAATGCAATATTTAGATTTCATTTATTTCAAATAAACAACGGGATTACATAAAATGATCCTACGTCTGTCCGGACGCTACTGGAACTCGGAGTTATAAAACGTAGGAACGAAGTAGCGCATATTGCTCGCTCCCTTGCACTTCCGGGTCTATACTATCCGCATTACAAAGTGGCGAGTCAGGTAATTTATCATCGAAATCGTGCCATCTCTTTCGCACTTGCACGGCCTTATGGAGCGATACCTGTAACCGTAGTGTAGGTAGTTTACGCATACAAAAGGAATGTCGATAAAGTAATGAAACGAGGGAAATAAATATTATTTTTTGGCATTATAAATAGGTTTTTTGACATTATAAATAGGATAGAAAACGAATTTACCGCATCATTTTCTATCCGATTTATATTGCAGTATTGTTTCATTACGATAAATATTAAATAAGTTAAACATATAAATATTGATATTGAATTATTAAAATAAAAATATAAAAGTATCAAATTTATAAAAGTTGACAATAAAATAATTGTTATACAAAAAAAAAAAAAACAACAAAGAAAGTCAGCAAGCTATTCATATTCGTGTTCACTGTCACTATCGTCTTATAGATTAATAACATGAGAATGGGTGTCAATTATATTATGTGCTTTGGCCAGGTCTTCGTTCTGGAGATTTTTGAATCGATTCCGAATTCGATCTAGAGTTCGTTCGCTCGTTCCACAAACTAATGCTGCCAACTTTCTTGGTTGTTGAAAATCAATTTTCCTTATGACATCAGGGTCTTCTTTCAACTTATGAAACCACTTATAAATGTTGAGAATGACATGCCGGCTTTGCTAGTTAACATCACTTCTTAACTTGGTCAAATTAGTTTTGCAAAAATCTTCCATCATGATGTAGATTCACAAATAGAGTTCGTATAACGAATGAGTTATGCTCTTTGACATTAAGCCTTTTATAGCAGAATATTTTGTTATCAATAATGCCTAATGACCTACACAGTACGCACAATAATTAAAGTAGACGAAAACTAATTTGGCAAAAGCGTCGTTAAAATATCATAAAATGTCGAAATCGAACTGTTACGGTTACTACAATTAATAGTCCTAATCGGTTAGCTACTTACCACCTATTACGGTATTTACTCACCGCTTTTGGCTAAATCTAGGAATTTTATAATCTAATCTATCTAATTTTAGCAGGTAAAAGTCTTTTCAATTTTCGGATTAATATATAGCCTATGACACTCACAAATAATGTGGCTTTCTATTGGTAAAAGAATTTTCAAACTCGGTTCAGTAGATCCAGAGATTACTTCCTACAACGTCACAAACTTTACCTCTTTATAATATTAGTAAAGAAGTACAGATTACGATACGGTTCCATACCTATGTCGTATTATCTCTTTAATTATTTATGCAGTAAAAGGGAAAAGTCTTTTGTGACGATAAGTTTACTTATTTTGATAAGAATTCATAATTAATATAATATAAAAGTTAGACATATGCTGTCGATGACTTTTTTGTAGGCATTATCAAGCTCTACAACTTTTCTCTAGAACTTAATCATATATCTCTCATCGCTAAGGCAGTGTTAGTTAGAAACGTTTTTGTTCGACCGCTTATTCTCCGACTTACTTTGCAAATCCGACTACCACGAAAAGGTCTTTTCATTTTTCGGATTAATATATAACTTATGACACTCACAAATAATGTGGTTTTCTACTGGTAAAAGAATTTTCAAAATCGGTTCATTAGATCCAGAGATTACTTCCTACAACATCACAAACTTTACCTCTTTATAATATTAGTATAGATAAATATTTTATCGACATGATACCATTCCTATGTTAACTGTCTCTAATTGCCCCAGTCGCCAGTTTGTACTGCGGATACTATAATGGCGGGCGTAATGAGCAGGTACATGAGTCATTAGGGTTATACGCCCGCCATAAGACCTGTAAGTGCAAGGAAGCGCGCAATATGTGCTACTCCGTTCCTACATTTTATAACTCCGCGTGCCAGGAGCGCTCGGACATGGTTTTTATAGGTAATAGTGTGAAGTTAACTAGGCCGAATATTCCCTATATCTGGACATAATTACTATGATTAATAGTTACTTTCCATTTCAACTGTCATCCGCCAAACTAAATTTTGTTTGGATTTTATTGTCTACAATCTCTGCGAGGCATTAATTTTTACAAGCAATTTCATTACAATCATCGAAAATATTTTTTTTTCCCTAAAAAGCAATTTCAAACATTATGAATATTTTTAAAATTCCGAAATTTCATTATAAGGGTTGTATGTGTCAAATGAGGTGAGATAATACGACACTCAAAACCATTTTATTGATGCTTTATATTATCGAAGACACTGATTCCCTGCTTCGAATCATTATTTTTACTTTATTCCTATACATCACAGTTTGTAATATATGTATCTGAATGACATATTATCAAATCTATTAAATATGCAACACTATTACTGAATAGTTCTCACATCCAAAAGTATGATTCGTAAAGGTGTTTTCCCACCATTATTGAAAATATAATTGAGGGGTAGCGGCCGCTATCAATCAGAGTTTCGCTTTATCATGAAACAATTCAAAGCGATTTCCGTAGTTAAATTATTTTCTTTCTTTCCATTCTTCCCTTCAGCCCACGATCGTTTTTTTTTTCTACACACAAATCGTTCTTCGCGTCAATAAATCATGGGCTACGGGAAATCGATTTCAAGCGTTGGATTCGGCGCTATTATCTTTGCGGTTTGCTGATATTGGATTTTAATATATATATATATATATATATATATATATATATATATATATATATATATATATATATATATATATATATATATATATATATATATATATATATATATATATATATATATATATATATATATTATATATACACTTGCGAGCAACTAAATCGACTGACTCCCTCATTGCGGAAAAAAACTTAATTTTTTTCAAAAATGGCTGAGTAGATCCATACAATTATATACTTTTTAAGACCCTTATTTTGTTAGCTGTCTGTTAATACTATAATCATGAAAATCCGCTTAGGATTTTTTTAAATTAAATAAAATTTAAAAAGGGGAGTGAAATGGATGTTCAGGAGTAGAAAACTGGAGATATTTAAAATTAATTTAAAACGGAAAATGCAAACCTAAGAAGGAACGTTAAATAAATTAATACCTATTAAGTGTTACCCCCCTTGCCCAGATGACAGCTCACGTGCGGTTCCTCAACGTCCTGATCAGTTTTTTGGTCAAGTCTTGAGGAATCCCATCCCATTCCTCTAACAACGCTGTGTCTTGAGCTCGTAGATATTAGAAGTTGCCGGATTTCTGGCTCGGACTCTTCGTTTCAGCTCGTCTCACAAATTCTCGATGGGATTCATGTCTGGACTGAGATCTGGCCAGTCTATCGTCTTCAAACCAACTTCATCTAAGAATCGGCGAGTGATACGCGCGTGTGACACCGTGCATTATCGTGTATTAACACAGAGTTTTTTTTCCAATAAATCCTTCATACGGTATGACATGATCCAGGAGAATACTTTGATATTGCGTTCAGCATTCAGGCCTTCTCTCCGACCTTCCCCTGGCACGAAAACGAGGTTGGACCTTCCCTCTAAAGAAATGCTAGCCCACATCATACAGGAAACGCCGCCGTAGGAGACTGTTTCAGCGAAGCAGCATTGCAAAAATTACTTAAAAATGCTGCTTGCATTGCAAAAATTACTCACCTGGACGCCTGGAAAACCAGGCTATTCTGTGGCTGACATACAGACACATTCTGCTCTCGTCAGTAAATAAAGCTGACCGCTATTGTTATATTCTCCAACTGACGTCCTCTCGATCAAATTAAAGGCGCGCTTGCTGATGGCGTGTGGTCAATTTAAGACCTGTGACAGGTCTTTTTGGAACGAGGTCAGATTTTTTCAATCGTCTTCTGATCGTTCACTGACTGACAGCTACCCCTTGAACTTGTCTCAGCTCCTGCTGTACATTAATGCCAGCGAGGTCGCGATTCTGCAGTAACGTCGAAGCGATGTAACGGTCGTCTCTCTCAGAAGCGCACCGGAACTGGCTGCTATTTGGTCTCCGATTGATGGTACCAGTTTGTTTAAACCTCCTTTTTACTCTTGAGACGGCAGACTGACTGAATTTCACTTGACGAGCAACTGTACGTTGACTAAGGCCATGCTGCAAAAAAAGCAATAACCTGAGCGGTCTTTTTTGGTGTAGTATCCATACTTTTACGATAATAATGAGTTTGGCTTACGGAGATTTTTTCGCCTCAACTACTGATAAGTAACTGCTAGAAATAAACCTGTTCCGGGGGGATTTATGAGTGGTTAAGACGCGTAAACTTATTGCGACGAATAGAGTACTTTCTCAATACTTCCGTTCAGTAATTATTATTTTAAAAAGTTCTGAACCGATTTTTATAAAAATGGTGTCATTAGAAAGCTAAGTAATTAGGTTTTCATTAAAGTAAATATTTGGTGTAGGTACATCCGGTTAGTCATTTTAGAAAAAACTGGTTTTTATCCGACCTGAGGGGGTGAGTCGATTTAGCTGCTCGCAAGTGTATATATATATATATATATATATATATATATATATATATATATATATATATATATATATATATATATATATATATATATATATATATATATATATATATTTAAATATATATATATATATATATATATATATATATATATATATATATATATATATATATATATATATATATATATATATATATATATATATATATATATATATATATATATATTTCAAAAGTTTTTAACAATTTAAAAAAAAAAGAAAAGTTTATTTTTCAGTTTTTTCCAAAAATTTTTATCAAAAGTTGCTTACTATGTTGTACTGATTCACCCACAGAAAAAAAAGCCCGTGCTGTAATAACACCCCGTATATTTATATATTTATATGGAAACGATACCAGAAAAAAAATCTAAATTATTTCTCAACTTATTTTCAACTTTAATCTTCTTTGATATTCTAATAAGTAATATTCAACTTGTAGGATGAGTACCTACAAATTGTAGGAGGAGGTGATGAATGGTGGAAGTCAGACTTTCAGCTCTCAAATTCTGAGTTTGTTCTAGTAATTCGGGAATTTTGTCGAGAAGCAACACTCATTAACATCTCCAAGCCGAACAGCAATAAAGAGAATAAAGTTAGTCTGAATGCAGGCAGTAGGAAACTTCGAGACGGGACGCGCATTAAGCATATAAGACTTGAGTACATCCGGATTTGGCAGGGTTACTGAGCAATTACGTCGAAGTCGATCGCAAAAGTCTTGGAGAAATTTAGCCCAGAGACACAGACTTAATTAATCCTTTGGCTGTTTTAGTTTCATATGTAAGTGAGATTAATTAAAAATACACAGTAAAATATAAAATACGTATTAAAATTTAGTCGAAAAATAGATTCAATATTTTACAATTGAATAAGAAGAATATAATGAATGCAATACCACTACTTAATACACAATCACTTCAAATACGTTACTGAATAATATTATTTTACAGAGGGTATACTTACATTTCACACGGCCCAGTGGATGCATACAGGTTAGGTCGCTTGATCTTACACTATAAGCTTCCGGATTTGTTTCCCGGCTGGGTCCCCATTGTCATTTGGGATAAAGTTAATGAAATGCATGTCAATTCTGTCGATGAAATGCAACAACAAGACATACATACACTTACCCGCCTGTTTCACGTACACAGTTAATACATACCCCTCAAGCACGTAACATCCATTTGGGGACATGTATGGCGGCCGCCTAACAATCCGTAACATCCGATTTTGGATATCGCGCTCGCCGCTGCGAAAAATGCAATTTCCGATTCGAATCGTCGTACTTTAATGCTTTCTGACCGCGGGACGACATGGCCAAATAATCTTTCATTCGCCGGCCAACGACGATAACATCGACCGCCGATTTAAAAACTCAGCATTAGACGTCAAAACAGCAGTGTCGATCGGCCCCCCCGCGGCGGCGTATAGGTTCCGCGAAGTGTTTGTTTTGTGAAGTGTTTTGTGAATATAAGTGCAGTGTATACCGGATAAAAGTAAGTAATTTCCCTTTTTAAGTAGTTTAGCCATTAGGATTATTCAATTTCCACACTCAATTTGCTGTTTTTCACGAATTTTCGAAGAAAACACTTTGTCAACAATGGCCAACAATGTGAAAAAATGGCCGTTTTTATTTTGTAATGTTTGTGAAATATCCCTATATATCGCGAAACATGACGTAATGTCGCTTTAATTTACTAATAAAATAGGTATTGCTTCATTTACATCCTAAGTTATCACATAATTAGGCGTATTTTGAACATTATATGTTGTTTTTCTAATATGGCTCGCGAAAATGAAACTTGTTTTGATAATTACTATGAGAGAAAAAAGTGCGATTTTCCATAGTTTTTCGATGAAATGTGACTCTTTGGAGTATAGTAATTAGTTATTAGACATATAATAAGTCTATGATAAGACAATATAATTGAAAAAATCTAACGAATTTTATATTATGGGCATTCAAAGTTTATTATTAGGTTCGAACGCGGAAACTCTCAAAACTTTAGATTTTTCTATAATATCAGACAAAGGTCAAAGTTCTGGTGTGATTTCTAAGAAGAAGTGATGTAGTAATAAAGTTATTTTGAAAGAATTTCATATAAAAAAATACCATAAGTAGTCACAAATTAAAAATTAAAAATTTTTTTTTTTACGAGAATAAATAAAATTTTTCTTGGCTGAATAAATAAATATTTTTTCCGTATTTTTGTATGCAAATAAGTAAAAAAAAAATATCGTTTTGGTAAAGCATTTAATAAAGAACATAACTGTATTTACAATTTTTGATATTTACAAAAACTGTATTTACAAAAAAATCGAAATGATTTTATAGGGGAGTTTTTTTCAGTTTGCCAATTTTGTAATATTTATTCATTATTATCTTAATTGTTTTACGAGATAAGGTTATAATGTTTTATATGTCAAATTTCAATGCGATCATTTTTCTCTTTATCTTTTTTTATTCCGTTTAGTGGTTTATAAGTTATGATCGTTTTTCTCAAGGCCGTTGACTCGCGTCGATTTTTTGCGCGCGAATATGTCGCGCGCAAAAGTGATAGGTGTTTTTACCTCGCAACGTGAGGGGTTAAACACTTTATAGTAGGGTTGGTTGGAAGTGATTGTCGTTTGATAATAATGTGAAATTTCACTAAAAAGAGTAGAAACAAACAAAACAAAGAAACATTTTTGGCATATATTTTAGTCATTCATTTGAGTAGAAAAAGATAAAATAATATAAGTTATATAAATAAATAGACAGTGCTGCAAATAATGCACAATGGTTTGGAATTACTGAAGACCATAAAGATAAGAAAATTACAATACATGGGCCACATAATGCGTGGTAACAAATAACAAACACTTTCTCCAATTAATCCTGCAAGGAAAGATAAAAGGCCGCCGAAGACCTGGCCGAAGAAGAACCCACTGACCACAAAACCTCGTTGAATGGTTCAACTCAAGCACCGCCGAGTTGTTCCGCGCCGCAATATTACAGGTCCAAGTGGCGATAATGACTGCCGGGAGTTAATGGGCTCTTGCTGAGTTGGCCACGAAGACCCATTTTGTTCAGGGTTGGTCACACTCACGGGTCAACACCTATCCGACGGCCTCCACGAATGGAGTGCGAGCCTGGGTAGGACTCTGGCCTTATGGTTAGTTTCCCCTGCGAATCAACCTTCTGGCGCTCCTGGACGGTCTGCGCACCGTGCGGCGTAAGCCAATCGACAGTGCACTCTGACTAACAGTCGGGGGAGTCTGGAAGCAGTACTGTTTCCTATAGAGCAGGGGTGGTTGCGGACCTTACGGCGACTGCTCTTGAAAAGACCATCGGCTACCCGATCCTGGGTGGAACAGCCGGGCAAAGAATGCCGTGGTCCGCGATAGATTCGGTTTACACCGTTTCGTCGCTTCGTAAGGGAGAGGACCGCGCAAGCGACCTCGAACTCGTAACCAGTCGAGGAGACCGGAGTAATCTGGTCGCAATTGGAAGTAAGGGCGTGAGTGTAAGCCCACTGGGTAACATACCTGGTTATCTCGCGGATAAGGCGTTGGCCTCTTACGGGTATGTCGCGGAGCTTTACGGTGGACTGTTTTGTCCAAGTCTTCTGCGTTCACTTCAATGGAGATAGAACGACTAATCGTTAAAACTTCCTGAGGTGACGGGTTCGCCCGTTGTAGTTGTTAACTCTATTTGCCGACCTCCGATAGGAGATGGCACTTTAAGAAAAAGAAAATAAATTTACAAGTCGTATTAATATGAATATAGTATTATTAACACGACTCGCCGTCGACTAATGCGATGATACTACGTGCCTATCAAGAGTTCAACACAATTGACAATCGTGATTAAAAAACTTTAATTTACATATTTCGTGTTTAGGTCAAAAACTTAAACGACAACAATCATCGGGAAAAGAATTGCAGTAGGATTTCAATGGCTGATGTTTTGTAATAATTTATGATATATGTGCCTTATTATTCATTTATTTGTTTATTTATTTATTAAACATATTTTGTAGACAACCTGACAGCCCTATAATGGGTCAGGGGTGCTAAGAATCCCCGAGTGGAAAACTGAACCGGGATCACTAGTACGGAACAGCTTTTCCGGATGGCGCAAGACCGACAAAAGTATTCAGAGCTAACGGCCAACCTCCAGTAATGGAGAGGCACTTCGACAAGAAGAATGCATATTAAGAGGGTGAAAAAAAATATTGTCCAATATAATTATGTGCCTTAAAGAGAAATACTATATTTTTATGAATATATTACTTATATATATATATATATATAATATATATATATATATATATATATATATATATATATATATATATATATATATATATATATATATATATATATATATATGCAATATGGAGGGGGTTTGGCCATTAAAAATATTTAAGGTGTAATTCTCATCGCAAAATATATGAAAATAAATTAATAATAAATAATATAGGATTATTAAACGGCAGCACAGCGGAAAATCATTCAATGGGAACCTAATCCAAATAACCTGAAAAGGACTCTGCTAGGACGCTTAGGCATCGTGTTCCTTTTGCCAGTCGACTGGGCAATCCTGCTAGTAGCCAAGGGGGTCTGGAAACGTATATTTCCAGAGCTTGAGGGGTGGTTGATGACCTGATGTTAGCTACTTTTGAAATGACCCGTTGGCCACACGATGATACCTTGGCCAGACATGAATTTGACGGTCAAAGGGCGCCACGGTCCCTGATCAATTCGAATTAAATTACCGCCAATATCAGGTAGAGGAGGCGCAATCGACATCAAAAACTCAACCGGACTGAGGAATAAGGAAATCCCGCCAAATCTGGTATCACGGCTTGACGTGAGGTCGGCCCGCTGAGTTCAATTTTTAATGCCTCGAGGTAAGCCGTTGGATTCTCGCGGATTTGTCGGTGAAGTTACACAGTGAACTGTCCTAGTCCGCTAAGTCTTCGCGTTCACTCCATGAGAGATAGAATAGCCTGATGTCGTTAAAACTCCCTAAGGTGACGGGTTCGCCCATTATATTGACACCTCCAGATGAACATCTTCATTTTTCGTATCCGACATAATGTTATATTATCGCGCTTGTGTGTTTAAAGTAACATTATAGCAAACGTATAAAGTCACTATATGACAAATAAATATATTAAAAAGAATATATCACTATATGACAAATTAATATATTAGAAACAAAGCGGACTATTAATTGTAGATGTAATTATTTTTACTACGGTTTTTTTGATAAAATAGTTGTGGTTTAAGTATTTATCTATATAGATACATATATATTCCCGGAATATAGTCAATCTGACCTTTTATTTGTAACTAAACACGATATATTTATGATAATTTATTGATATTTGGATATTTAGACAACTACTTACTTGATATTCGGGGAGATAAATTATCTAAATTAATATTCCAAATAAACATCTTTATTTCTCGGCCTACCAGGTTTATTCCTGACGGCCGCGAAGAAAAAGAAAGAAAAAAAAATACGTGTGGCACTCGGGGACTGCCGTGGTAAAGCTATTGCATAGCATTTTTAACAACTTATGCAATTATAATTATTTATTTATTTTATTTTTTCTGATATCAGATAATTGCGCTCTATCGGAAAACGTTGAAATTATTCCGAATCATTTGCGGCTGCGGTAGCAAATGATTCGGAATAATTTAAACGTCTTCCGATAGAGCGCCGCGCACGATTTTTTTATTCGATAAAGCAAAAAAAAATCGTAGATAAAACGATAGATAATTAAATTATCTTTAAAATGGTGCAGGTTTCATAATAATACGCCAGATAGTATTTTCGTAGTAGTCGTTTTTCTGTTCGGTTAGACCTAATTTCACAAATTATGTAATTACACAATGTAATATAAACAAAATCTAAAATATTCAAAGCTTAGAATATTAGGAAAATGTTCTTGTTTAACATATATTTTTTTCGAATCGTAAGCAGTACTCGTTTAGACGTAATTATCAGTTTAAAATCATTAATTTTCGTTAAGAAATTTCTTCATTCGGTCGCCGTGCTGGCCTAGGCCCGCGATAAAAGCTATGCAATAGCTTAAACACTAAACTGGCAAGTTATGACTGTCAACAAGTCAACGAATACAGCGATGTATGTTGAAGACGCTGCTTTCACCTTATATGAGAGCAATGACCACGTAGCATATGACACTCAGGATGACATAACAATTCTAACATACACGTCTAAATCGGCTAAAGTGTTTAGAAGTTATGGTGAAATAAACGAACGTAAATGGTACATAGATGAACCCTGAAAACATTACACTCCTTTTTTGTTGGGCAGTCGTGAAATAATCGTCTTACATTATGAAATTCGACTAAAGCAACTAAATTAAACACCATCAAATTTAAAAGTTGTTATAGTATTTTTGTTTCATGAAATAATATTTCGATAAAGCTTATTTATGTCATATTTATTATGTGATTAATAACCTAGGTACCAGCTACAAAACACGCAAAGCTTATGATTATTTGTCACAAATATATTTTGGATCAGAATTCTTAGCCCTTTATACTGATTTCGATTGAGTTATAGGCTTCTCCCGGAGATGATGATATATTTTTCTGAGTACTTTGTTGGCATCTGAGCAAGTGTTTCATTAAAATTTCAAAACGACGGAAACTTCACCGTCTTGGTTACGGCATAAACCGAGTAGACATTTGAAAGTATCTTTCTTCTCTCGCAAAGAATAACTATTTTGTTTGAACCACTTGTCGGATGAACCGAGAAGGATTAAATTATTACGGATAAGTTGCCCTTCCGGCTGGCATTCTCGTTATGAACATTTACAACTTTTCGCGTTTGAGACATTCGGAGGTAACCCAACCTCGTTTAATTTATATGGTTTAATAGATTTGCTTCGGAAATGTATTTCATTCACGACATAGCTAGAGAATGAAGAGATATCTGCATCGATTATAATATATGGTTATAGATTGCTCAATTTTATAGTACGATTTGGCAACCCTTCTGAAACGGTAAAATGCAAGTGGCGCTGGTATCATTAGCTACCAAATTAATGGCAAATTATTCGGCCGTTTATAAAAACATTGATAACAAAGGTCTATGACTAAATATTTTTTTATTTTTAGGATTAGTAAATTATTCGCAAATATTTTTGCGTGCACAAGTTTATAAGCTATATATTTCCAATTTCAAATTTCAAATTATTTATTGAGTTCAAATTATGAGTACATTCAATATACAAAAGTCTTAACCTAACTAGGCAGCCGCCTGTTCTAAGGTAGAACATTTATTTTAATTATCTTAAAAAATATATAATAATATTATATTAAGTATATAAATAAACAAAATCATACTTAATGTAACAGAAATATCTTTACCTAATAAAAGTTAGTAAGAAAATGTCATGAAAATTGCCAATATTATTTTTAATTTAAAACATGATAAAAATTAATGTGTATTTATATATGTATTAATAAGTATTAATATGTATTAATAATGTACAAAATAAATTCACAAAAATTAAAATAAAATAACATTTGGAAATCATCAATTTATATTACCTACTACATATACTATTATGTTTTTATTATAAAGATTCAATTATTTAATAAGGTGTTCAATATCTGCATTTGTACAATTTAAGAGGGAGGCACTAAAACTATTTTTAAATTTATATGAAATTTTAATGTCTTTAATGTATGGTGGTAGGCAATTGTAAAATTTGGGGGCAAGATAAGAGAAACTGGATTGGCCAAAAGCGGATCTCCTGAGTGGTATTGCAAAATTTGTTTGTTTCGATCTTCTTGTTACACGAGATTGCTGGCTTTTTTCTGCTCTCCTAACTCGCTCTGGAATTTAGTGAGCGTTACCAGCACAAACATTTTTCTCACGCTCAACACTCTATACTCTCGGAAAAGGTCATCGGAGGAATATGTTTGGGGATTTTTATTGATCACCCTCAGTATAGCCTTTTGCGCTTTGTAAAGCGTGGCCAGAAGCGTTTTTGCCGCACAGCCCCAAGTTACGATGCCATATCGAATAACCGACAGCAGACAGCAACGTAGACACTTCTTAGCGTATTGAAATCTAAGATGTTCCACAAATATTATAAAATATGACTAAATATTTTATTTTTTTTACTTTTAGTAAATTATTCGCAAATATTTTTG
Organism: Micropterix aruncella; assembly: GCA_944548615.1. Classification (NCBI taxonomy): domain Eukaryota; kingdom Metazoa; phylum Arthropoda; class Insecta; order Lepidoptera; family Micropterigidae; genus Micropterix; species Micropterix aruncella. The sequence goes on from OX155972.1 coordinate 18,225,549, forward strand.
CGTGCAGAAGTTTATACGCACGACTAAAAGCGAACTGATTGATAGCTGGCGACACCTATCGAAGTTCTTAGATTTTTTTGAGTTGGCCTTGTCTTCCTTACGGCCATTTCCCCCGGACTTACCCTATACGTTGCGTTTCGTAGTGAAATCCTGGTTGCCAAATTGTAGTATGACATTATATATATATATATATATATATATATATATATATATATATATATATATATATATATATATATATATATATATATATATATATATATATATATATATATATATATATATATATATATATATATATATATATATATATATATATATATATATATATATATATATATATATATATATATATATATATATATATATATATATATATATATATATATATATATATATATATATATATATATATATATATATATATATATATATATATATATATATATATATATATATATATATATATATATATATATACTTTTTAGAATTGATTAATAAGATGATTATAAAGTAAATAATTATAAAAGCCACTTACATCGTGACGAAGGATTCACAAGATCAAGGGAATCCTTCGTCACGATGTAAGTGGCTTTTATAATTATTTACTTTATAATCATCTTATTAATCAATTCTAAAAAGAATATATACACAAAACTATCAAATATTTCAATATATATATATATATATATATATATATATATATATATATATATATATATATATATATATATATATATATATATATATATATATATATATATATATATATATATATATATATATATATATATATATATATATATATATATATATATATATATATATATATATATATATATATATATATATATATATATAAATATTTGATAGTTTTTTTTTTGTGTATATTCTTTATAGAATTGATTAGAGGGATGATTATGAAGAAAATAATAATAAAAGCCACTGACATACATAGTACATAGTGGAGAAAAGGGTCCCTTGTTTGAATTAGGGATTGCTTTATATTTAAACGAGATTGGTTGGTTGTCTTTGACTTGCGAACAGATTAAGTAGGTTTAAGTTGGGCCCATTTTACAACTAGTAACGCTCACCCTTCATCCAATTATCTCAAAAATTAAGCTACAATCCTTCTTTATACGTAAACTCACTCAATTTCCTATTATTTCAAGGGAAATAACAAGACAAGACGAGCTACTTGACAGATGGAAGAATTTAAAATTTCGAATTTCGTTTTTTTATTTTCTAAAGGTGCGATATAAAGAAGCTGCGATCAATATTCAGCTGAAAACTTAAAACTAAAAGCGTGACATGCCCTCATATCAATGAAAGGAAGCAGTCAGCTCTTTCCTATTAGTTGGAAAGATTACCTTTAACCTAAATGGATTATTTACAATGAACGAAACATAAAATATGTAAAAATTCAATATTTTGAAATATTTGATAGTTTTGTGAATATATTCTGTTTTAAGTTTTCAGCTGAATATTGATCGCAGCTTCTTTATATCGCACCTTTAGAAAATAAAAAAACGAAATTCGAAATTATAAATTCTTCCATCTGTCAAGTAGCTCGTCTTGTCTTGTTATTTACCTTGAAATAATAGGAAATTGAGTGAGTTTACGTATAAACAAGGATTGTAGCTTAATTTTTGAGATAATTCCATGAAGGGTGAGCGTTACTTGTTGTAAAATGGGCCCAACTTAAACCTACTTCTCTTTCCGCAACTGAGAGACATTCATCATTTTCGTTAACACCTAAAAGCATTCCCGAATCCGATCAAGGGAATCCTTCGTCACGATGTAAGTGGCTTTTATAATTATTTACTTTATAATCATCTTATTGATCAATTCTAAAAAGAATATATACACAAAACTATCAAATATTTCTATATATATATATATATATATATATATATATATATATATATATATATATATATATATATATATATATATATATATATATATATATATATATATATATATATATATATATATATATATATATATATATATATATATATATATATATATATATATATATATATATATATATATATATATATATATATATATATATATATGTATTATATATATATTTAAAATAAAATTAGTAAAAGCTACTTAAAAAAGCACATCCGTAAGTATATCTCATTCAAACATAAGCATTTCCCAATAAAAGCTGGGATTTACTTCGCTAAGTAGCTTTTACTAATTTTATTTTAAATAAAAACATCATCCTATAAACGGATTTCTTTACAAACCTTATCAAATATAACTATATATATATATATATATATATATATATATATATATATATATATATATATATATATATATATATATATATATATATATATATATATATATATATATATATATATATATATATATATATATATATATATATATATATATATATATATATATATATATATATATATATATATATATATATATATATATATATATATATATATATATATATATATATATATATATATATATATCCTTCTAGCCGTGTTCGGCCATAGCGATTGCTTTGTGCCAGGTCACTTCACGGCAGTGTAGACTTCCGCAAGGGCTCTTTCCAATACTGGTAACAGCGATTATGTTGAAGAGGCATTGGTTGTCAGCTATCGTCACTTCCATAGGTCCACCACTATCGCCTCCACAAGAGTCTCGTCCTCCTTCTAAGCTGCCAGCGCACAATTGATCGTCCGGTAAACCTTGCGGTAACCTCCTTCTGAGAGCCTTTGCATATAGTCTTCGAAAGGTCAGCTGGTCAATCAAATCCACCACCGCCTTCAGTAAGTCGTCCGATGTATCTTCAGCAAAGTCGATCTGCCCCCAGCCAGTAACGACAGCTCGCTTGTTTTCGATGGTCGACTTTGTCCATAGACACGCTGGTCGAATATTTAAAGTGAACAGCTCAGACCGATAAGATCCTTCGGGACGCATCCCGTGTTAACCGCGAGTGAATCCAGACTGTAGAATTGCACCATATTCACTAAATTTATTATTTAATTATTATTTAGAGGTGAGATTTTTTTTAAATATGTTGACACTTAGAATTTAAATTTCGAAATCTTGTATGACTTTGAGCAATCTATTACTCTATATATTCAATAATATCAGCAATAAGAAGACTACATCACCCAATAAGTGGAAATAAGTCTCAAACTATCATCACCCGCCTTATAAGAGGTGAATTTTCGAGTTAATGGCAAAGTTGCCGCAGAACTCTGGCCCGACGAACCCAAGTAATTATTTGCTGCTCCGGTCGCCAGCGCGGCAACAAAGTAAACAAACATGCAAGTTTTAAACTCGTGCCCCTGCAAATAGAGTCTTCGCTCTCGACTTAACGACGAGCTTGTTGCCTTGGGATTATGCCCCCCCCCCCCCTCCCATCTACTTTTGTGTGTCCAGCCTTGTTAGCAGATAGCTCTATGGCTCACTTCGGCTCCACGGTTATGTTTTATTCTACAATCGCCTTTTAAGCTCTAGAGCAGGACTTCCCTACCGGTGGGGCGTGCCCTCCGGGGGGGGGGGGGGCGTGGAGTGATCCTAAGGGGGGCATGAAAAGTTCGGATACTTTAAAAGGTAGATTATTGTAAAACAATGCAAGCGAATTATGTTTTAAAAAATCTTTCCAAAACGAACGTTCCTAATAACGCTTGACAAATAGCCGCAAATTGGAGGCCACTTGACGAACAAAAGAAGACAACACGAAGAGCCGAAATGAAAAATTCAGAGTTTGGATCCTGCGAATCTTGATCGAAAAATAACTCGCTAAGTGGTATCTGTCTCTGTTTATTGAACGAGCTAAAGAGAGATGCCATTTTTAACATTACAGAAATCAAAGAGTAAAACTATACTTTTCTTGCATTGAATGTCTCAATACCTATGGTTAAAATGTCAATTAGACAAATTGCAATGGGCATGAAATTAATAGCGGCCTCTAAAAGCTAAAACGAACCTGATATTGACCAACTGGTTCAAAAAATGCAGGCACAAACATCCCATTAATAAATAATAAATCGTGTAAAATAAATATCGTAAAAATAATATGTGTTTTTATCGAAGCAATAAAGAAAAATATAGGGGGTCATGAATTTTTTTTTTATAATCCGGGGGGGCATCATGCAAAAAAGGTTGGGAAACCCTACTCTAGAGGTTGACAATCTATTCCTATATGTTCAATACTGTTTCAGTATTACTTTCCTAACGACAGGACGACCTATGACCAGGGCGGAAGGAATTGTAAACGAGTTATAAATCTTTTAAGAGATGAATACGGAAATATCCATTTTAAGCCTCCCTGAGAAGTTTCTACCCAGAAGTCGTTCAATTAAATCAAATGCGTACCCTATTCCAACCGCGTCCTAAATTAGATATAGCCCCAAACCAGTCGCATCGATCGAGGCCCTCAGAGGGGTCTAAGGGGCGAGGGTGGCCCTGTCAATTTCCTTCCAATATTCATCCCTGACGCTCCTCTTTTTTTAACACGCTTTTATTAGGTCGACCTGTATGTAACTAACTTTGTAATGGCATCTAAGGTAATTAATTTAACCATCTTCCAAGGATCATAGCGTCATGAAAATTGGCAGCTGTATGTAGTTCTGATGACAATACAATAATATGGTACTGTCGAACTGATCTGATGATGGAGTCGGAAGATATGAACTGGAACTTCATGATGGAACATCGTATCATAGACTTGTTAGAAAAGTCTTGAAATGAACTTTGACCACGATTAGGTTTCAAGGTCTGATGATGAAGTCGAAAGATAGGCACTGGCATTCCATGTTGGAATATCGTATCATAGCCGTCTGTATGTGAATATCGTATCATAGCCAAAAAGCGTGTTTTTGTGTTTTTTTTAAAACTATTAATTTATTATCAGTTTCGCCCCTGGGAGTTATGGTTTAAATGATATACAGGTTTACAATTTGGCTCTAAATGAAAAAATATAATTATCATCAAAATGTCAAAAATGAGATACCGAAGCCTTTTTTTTAATATATTTTTTTATTATTTTATTTTTTGGTTTGTTATTAGGCCATATTTACTGTATTTTATTGCTAACTTTGGAATATCTATGTATAAACTAAAAATGAATAATATGTCGAGATTTTGTCGAAATAAATTGAATTGAATTGAAAATGCAATTGGAAAAATAAAAATCGGATCGGTATTAGTAATAGATAATAAAGTTTTTTTTAGCATCTTACTAAAACTTTTACATAATTTATCGTAATATTATAGTCCTTTCCACCCTAGAACGGGCTAGTCAAAGTTGGGTGAGTTAATCAAATAAGCAAAAGGGTAACTATTGTCCATTCGGTTCCTGTTAGTTTTGTAAGCAAAATCAATGTTTCATAGTAATTAATTCTTAAATATTTAAAATAAATAAATAATAAATAATTACAGTGACGTTTAATTCGTTACCATTAAAAACCAAAATTTAATTACCTAATTAAAATCTTTCAGTGCTAATGGGTATCTTTATCATTGTTGCACTACCTACTAGGTACCGCGAATACAATTAACGGTTATTTAACATGATGATGCCACTCTTCATCAGTGTGCTAATTAAGTCTTTAAATTATTTTGATTCTCTGTAAAAGCATGTATTCTCTCAATTCGGCTACGTAACGACCAAATTTGGTTGCACATCAGAAAACTCAGTCGACTACGTAACGACCAATATTGGCTGCTTGCTCCCGGAGCGCACAGTAAAATTATTTTCTAATTCGAACGTATCCTAAAATCCATACCAAATATCTCACTATTACAATAGATACATAGACGGCCGACAGAATAATTTGGTGCGTCATTTTGCGTATATTTCTGGTAAAATTCCATTGTCAAACATCTTTTTTTTTTTTTTCGAGAAATCATCGAAATTTTTATTGGTTTTATAAGCTAATATCTAAATATTTTTGTATTTAAATAAGCAAATCGAAATATCACTTTTGATATAGAATCAAATATAGATCACGATAGCATTTAAATTGTCTATATAGAGTTCCGTATTTTTCCTTAAGACAAGTACAAGTTAAAAAAGGCCGAGTTTTTTTCATTTTATCGACTTCTCATATTTATTCATAATTATCTAATTGTTTTACAAAATGAAATTTAAATATTCTATATACAAAATTTTAATATCATCATTGCACAGTTATTTTTTTAATGATTGTTATAATATAATGTTTTTAATGATTGCCATAGTTATAGTACTTTTTGTCGAGCGCGGCGACATTGCAAGAAATTCCAATAAATTGCCGCGGTCTACCAGGAAATTATGCCGCTACTCGAAGGGTATAAAGCTTCTAGCAAAAATGACAGAAGTTATATAAAGCCCCAGAAATCGTTCAATTAAATCGTATTCGTACCCTATTCTAACCGTGTCCCAAATATGACATAGCCTCAAACCCGTCGTATCGATCGAGGCCCTCAGAGGGGTCTCGGGGCCGCGGGTGGCCCTGTCAATTTCCAATATTCATCCCTGACGCTTCTCCTTTTTTACCATTTTCGCCCCGGGAGTGATATTATGACGGCAGGGCGGCACGGCGTCACCTTCTGTAAGTGGCAAGTCAATATAATCTTAACTTATTCCTCAACGATTTACATAAACGGAACTTCCCTTTCAATACCTCCAGAAAAGAGCCAAGAATGAATATTATAATAGCAGTCGAAACGCCTTTTTATAGACAGCACTGTGTGAAGACGTATTTTACTTTACCGGCCCATCGACCGAGGAGGAAGGAAAGTACTGTGAATGTGCAAAATTATTTTTTCGAGGTGAAGGCGGAAATATTTATTTTGAACCCGCCTGAGAGGGTTAACACCATTTTCAGATTCAAGTCACTCTATGTATATGTCTGTCTGTGTCTGTATTTATTTCTCTGTGATAGCATCCTAACGTTTAATCAAATTGAAGTGATTTAACATGTATGCATCATTTTGTCATGGCAAGAGTTAAAAAGGTTGTGGTTGAAATCGGTCCACCTCGGGGCACACTAGTCGTATTTCAATCTTGAAATATTGGACTTTTAGACTGGAAATTAAATTCTTTGATGCATTATTTGGCCGAAATCACATCTAATTTTCGCCGATCAGTATATTTGCGCAAACAATTAAACGTTTTTAATGCATCGCATTCTCACTATCCGCGCTCGTCAGCGACGTAAGGCTCGTGTCGTTCACTCTCGATATATTCGACATTTCTTCGCCGTACGTTGTATGATCCAATTGTTAAATAATTACATCAGGCTGAAATCCTTTTATAAGTCTTTGGATACTTGCCAGGAAAGCCTTAAGTCACACAATCGATTTTTTGATACTACAGAGTGTGGCCAATTATTATACTCAAACAATATATTTTGAATTTTCTAAGTTTGGGCCATAAAACGGTATAGATATATGATGTGTGGTCCACACGATGCGGTGCGGCGCCGCGCCGCAAAGATTTTGCCGTATGGGCGTACACACGTACAGTGCACGGTGCGGCGCCGCAGCATTACTACGACGCAGCAGTGGGCGAATAGTGTTGTAGTTAATTGTACGTAGAAGACCGAATTGTACGTCACCGAAGACCTAAAATGGGAAGAAAACGTGGCTGCAATAGTAAAGAAAGCACACTCTTTATTGTTTCTCATTCAGAAAGCTTTTCACCATATCACAGAGAAACTGATGCTGAAAATCTATAAGTCATTTGTAAGACCCTTTTTGGAACACGCCTATCAGACCTGGAATCCATAATTATATCGATCTTTTCGAGACGGTCCAGCAAAGAGCGACTAAATTGCCTTTTAACTTGAAGCATCCGAGACAAGATTGTCGGATCACTCTGGAGCAACGCAGAGCACGGAGGGACATATAAGATCCTGACTGCATCGTATGACGTTCCTGGGTTGCAGACTATCTACACCATGAACACCAAGACACATCTGCGTGGGCATGATCTGCAACTCCAGCGTGAATCATTCTATTCAAATCTCACGAAACATTTCCTCAGGCAGCAGTAGAGTGGTAAACGAATGGAATGATCCCAAAGTGAAGTGATCAGTGCCAAAATTGTCAATGAATTTAAAAATAAACTGGACTTATTCCACAAAAATTGTAATGCAAGCACGGACTCAGGCGCATCAGCTTTTAAGCTGCCTGCCTGTTAAATATCTATATAATAATAAGAATAATAATAACAATAATGTTTGTAATTAAATTCAGCCAGATATCACAAATGTTCATCAATTCCGTCCAATTTCCCTTACTACTTAGCAATGAATACTGGAAATTGCATGTTAACGTGCCACTACGTGCAAGAAGGAATAATACGTGAATAATTTCTGCAAAATTACCCACAATTGCAGCAATTTCGTTTATCCAAATCAGCAGGCGGCATCTAGGTCACTTAGAATAGGATTTACGGATAATATTACAAAATTTATGATACAATCCCATTATATCCGTCATTATAATAACATCAATACTAATGGCATCCTGGTTAAACATTTAGGGTTGACTGTAAAATTATATTCCAATATTGAACAAAACTTTAATACGTCTTTGTAAAACCAAAATCAATAAAGAATAAATTCAATGTTAGAATAAATGTTCTGTTATAATATTACAAATTATAAATTATATAAAAATATATAACAATAAATTATATAACGTAAGATAAATTAGTATCTGATATATTATTAATATATATATATATATATATATATATATATATATATATATATATATATATATATATATATATATATATATATATATATATATATATATATATATATATATATATATATATATATATATATATATATATATATATATATATATATATATATATATATATATATATATAATTGATCAATAAGATGATTATAAAGTAAATTATTATAAAAGCCACTTACATCGTGACGAAGGATTCCCTTGATCGGATTCGGGAAACCTAAAGCATTCCCGAATCCGATCAAGGGAATCCTTCGTCACGATGTAAGTGGCTTTTATAATTATTTACTTTATAATCATCTTATTGATCAATTCTAAAAAGAATATATACCCAAAACTATCAAATATATATATATATATATATATATATATATATATATATATATATATATATATATATATATATATATATATATATATATATATATATATATATATATATATATATATATATATATATATATATATATATATATATATATATATATATATATATATATATATATATATATATATATATATATATATATATATATATATATATATATATATATATATATATATATATATATATATATATATATATATATATATATATATATATATATATATATATATATATATATCTATATATATATATATATATTTATATATATATATATATTTTATATTTTTTATTTTGTTTATTCACTTATTACTAATCAACATAACAGTAAAACTAAGGCATTAAGAAGTAAAATTAATAAATATAATACCGTAACTATACAAATAAAATGACACTTATAATACTAGCTATCACATAAGAATAAATAATTATTAGCTTGCAATTTAAACAAGTGAGGGTTGGCGGTAAAAATATCGAAATCTGGTGCCATCGAGTGAATTTCATTAATGCGCCGCAAAACACGAGCCAACAAGTTCCATCTCGTAAGGTTAGTGCGCGAGAACGGCTCCGCGAATAGATGGTGCGATCGAGCACGAAGATAATTATTTGGTATGAAAAGATCCACCTTGGCTAGTAAGCTAGGGTTATCAGTTTTACCACGAATTAGATTGAACACATAGGACATGGTCAGCATTTCTCTTCTGAGACAGAGAGAATTATAGCCAACCATGCCTGTGATAAATGCAGTCGGATACACAAATGGATAATATCCGTACTGCTTGAAGTACAAAAATCTCAAAAAACACTTCTGTACCTTTTCCAGCATGAGGCTATAAGTATCTTCAATAGTTCTGTTATAATATATAATATATAACTTATCTAACAATGATAGAATACATTCAATATTTATATTACAAAATATTACAAATTTCAATTCAGGAACATCAAATAAAATATCATATAACTAAAACAGCAATAAATTAAACTTAATTGTTAAGTCATGCACTTTGTCGGTTGTCGCCCAACTAAGCAAAGCTTGTAATGGGCAGACATTCCATAAATATAGGGTTGTTAAAAACGTTTAAAAATACGTAAGGTTAAGAAGAAATCTAAATGACTCCGTGCTAATTTTTTTAATATACTGCCCAAAGTGAAATAAAAATAGTAGTGCAGACGTGAAAAATCACAAAAAAGGCTTAATAATTACTAAAAATAAAAGTAGGTGAAAAGAGTCATAGTTACAGAAATAGTCATAAAATAATCACAATGTCAGAATATAATATAAGCTAAATGTTGAAAATTAAAAATAGGTAAAAAAGGTGCACCAGGATAATCTATATTCAGATTAGCCCGGTGTGGTAAAAATGAAAGAGGTCAAAATGTCACACGATAACAGCTGGCTGATATCAACATTTACATTTATTGTACAAAACGAGCAGAAAGTCTTCCACCTCGAAGTTGTTTAAATCATACACTGGAAAATATCTCGATTGCGAAATGTAATTACTGTATAATTGTAAATACTGAGCTTTTATTGCTGTAAATGCAGGCTCAAGGAACATACATATAAACACGCACTCATAAATTTATCTCGTACCCTCCCCTCCCCTTCCCTTCCTTCCCACCCCTCCCCTCACCTTTCATTTATACTTAATTTTCTGCTGCATGTTAGACACATTTGGTAAAAGCTGCCTTTATAATTCATTTAATAAATAATTTTATCTTATTTTTACTACGAAATATATTTTCCCTTTAGGTTTCGGTTACCTGTAAGATATTGGCTTAACGCAATAAGCTCAACCATTTATTTCATTTAAAAAAGCTTTTTTTTAGTAACAATATATTTAATATTTATGTGCCACTGATAATCTATTTGATCTAACTACTGTTAGTTACTACAAAAACGCTTGTACTTTCGATAGACAGCCCTGAAAATATAAATAACCAAACGAAATTGGTGCTTGCTCTCCAAACTCTTATGTAGTGACTTATGATGATAAACCATGTAACGTTTAACCAACAAACATTTTCAATTTCAAGAGATGGTTGACCTAATTAAACAGGCAATAATGTCGACTTGCCTAATGACAAAAAGTTTTCAAATAAATGATAATTTCTTTCTTTCATACGTTGCAATTTATCATTGTATATTAAAGGTGTCTTTCAGAGTTGCAAAATATATTTTCAGACGAAATTTACCCCACTTGCAGCAATTCGACTGATGTATAAGCACGCACTATTAGCATAATTATTCACTGTCACTGTAACCGTTATCACTGGTAACGTTATCTCCCTAACTTCTCTTTGGGACAATTAAATGGCCTAAATATTAAAGACTGTGTTTATCTACCACATGTTTTGGCCGAGAAAACATCACGACACGAAGTGGGAACTCTGTTCATCGTTAACTCACTAAAGAAGACGCCACTAAAAAAGACGCCACACTATCTTCCTATGAGTTTTAGCGTTGGTTTTTTTTCTGGTTCTTCCCACCGGATTTGCAACAGGCGTTTATTTAAATATATTTTCTCTTAATATTCGTGACATGGCCATTTATTTTCTATGTGTATACAGTTACTGCCAGTAGCATATCTTCAATCTGTTCCATTAGTAATGTAAATTATAGGCAATTACGTTGAATGTAGGTAATTTAAGATGGCGACATATGTAAACCCCCCCTTTGCAAGTCCCCAGGCCCTTGATTAAATCACTCCTGCATAATTCGATACACAAAACGCAATAAATTGCACGTCCCACGTCAAATTGAAGGGAATGGAAATATTAAAATTACAAGCTGCGACCGAGTATCGAGAAAGAAGGCTGGAAGGGTGACAGCTTGCGAGATAGGGGAACGAAACGACATAAAGGGAGCTACGCGCTGGCATAGAGGATAATATATATTTTATAGCTCTCGCAGAAAATTCCAGAAGAAGACATTTCAAATTAAAATACCTTTTATTCAAAAAGCCAAGTATAACTTGCTAAAAGCATAATAAAATTCGCAAGTTAAAAAAAAAATTACTAAAGTAATTTAAATTTATTGGAAGCATCATTTTTGAGTAAGATATTTAACCCGAGGATATACCATTTTTTTAAAATTACTTTTTACTCGTAACGTCCGTAGTCGCGTTGAAATACTGGTTCCCGGTTCATCACCGAAGATAAGCAGCGTTGGGCGTGGTCAATACCTGAATGAGTGACCGTCTGAGTACTGCCTGAGTCTGAGTAATGTGATGTTATAAAAATCGGCCGCTTCAAGATTATTGACGTTAGATATTAGGGTGGGCCGTTACCGTATAGGTTATAAATGATTTTAAATAAATTTTTTTGGTCTGTCCTTTATTTCTTCATTTATCTTTCTTCTGAACTACCAGTTGCAGCTGTTTATGCTGTTTTAACACTCACGTAATATATGTTATTGGTTCACTGGCCAACGCGAGATTACAGGTGTGTCAATTATTGTTAGAAGCGAAACAGGCCACCCCAGGGATTTATAACGAATGTTGTCGTCCTTTTCCCTGTCAGGTGAAATTAACCCTTGGAGTAAATGGGTATTTTCATGGATGCATCTGTCTCTTTTGCAGGATTTTCGGCGACATCGACCTTAAAGTACTATAACTACGAAACTACTACACCAATCATAAAAAGAACAACTCCACAATGATTGCATTGAAATTTCGAATATAGAATATTGAAATATCATTTTGTAAAACAATTAGATAATTATGAATAAATATGAGAACGTCAAAGAAGTGAAAAAAACGCGGAACCAGATCTGGTCGTATCATACTCAACGGATAATTGTTTCAGAACCAGATTTTGGTCGTATCATACTCAAGGGGTTAAAGAATTTTGATTACAAAATCTACCCCATAAAATACTACGCCCTCAGCCCGTAAGCCACTGACGCTTTATGGCGAGGCACTGGAAAGTGCCAGACCAGTGTTATCGCACCCTTGTTACCAGATTTGGACAGATTTCTAGATCGTCCAGTCTGGTCACAGATCCAAATTCGCTTGCGCGGCATCTACCTGATGTTAGCGAGGCGCCCTTCGCCCTTCAAGCTCACTCAGGATCAAGGCCAACGGATTTTTTCTAAGTATTGGTGGAGTCAGGTTAACAAGGGACAAGTATCCCCGCTTCTTAGGAAATGTAAGTTTCCAGACTTCCCCTGTTATTCGCCGGATTGCGCAAGCGATTGGCTGACACAGCCTGTGCACACACCGCCCAGATCAGTTAGAGTTTTTCCCCCGGATCCGCACTTGCAATCCCAACTATCTACTACTGCAGGATACAGCCGCAGACAGGGGTCCTTCCAGTTTAAGTCCCTCTTCGAGGAGGCTACTGGATGCTGAACTGTGAGTTAAGCCGACCTTAAAACACAAACATGCCATCTGGTCCAAGCCGCATGAAACTATTAGAAAATAGCCCAGTCGATAGTGGCATCGAAAATGACGATAATGTCTCTGCCACCATGCCTTTGTATAGGGTCCGAGGTATCTTTAACTGAGATGTTGCTCTATTGCAGGGTTTCTTGTCAACCTTGGAAATTCATTTGCTTACTGGGTATGTCATCGCAAAGCTGGAAATCTTGTGGTTTTCGACCATCGTTGCGCCCGTGGATTCAGGTGTGTGATAATAGTGGTCACATGCTGAGGGTACAGAGTATCTTATACGGAGAAGTGTTACTATGCTATGATATCGTTGCAAACGTGCTACTAGTATAGCGCAATGTTCGGGTTCGGATTGAAGAGTTAATTTAAAGGGACGAGATGGTGGAATATCTCGTGCGACGAGTTGTCGTCTTCACGTACTTCTTCCGGCTCCCACTGTGGCAACCACTTTGAGGCTCCCGAAATTCATCAGTTCCTAGAAAACCCGCTGGATATTATTGTCCACTGCGGTGCCGAAATCAGGACCAGAGAGTACTAGGTCCTTGAGAATAAACAACTACTACGGGCGAACCCGCCACCCCAAGAAGCCACAACGATATCAGATGAAAATTTATCCAACGGAGTGAACGCAGAAACTTAGGGACAACGCAATCAATCATCTAACTAAGTTAACAAGGTAGCTTCCATTAGGTCAACAACCATCTCCGCAACTTAGGAAACGTATCAGACCGTATCCAGTCTCCTCGGTTATCTGCCAAAGTGCACATTCGATTGGCAAACGCTGCACGATGCACAAACCAGAAACAGTTGAACCGACCAGAAATGACAAACAGGCTATCAGGCCCAAGCTGCACGGAAATGTTAAACACCAAAACTACCAGGTCAGTGATATATCCAGGAGTGTGGTCCCCACGAACATCTTCAGCATCAGCAGCTAGATGCATCATAGACATATGTATTAAAGGTCACATGGTGCAGGTATTGCCAGTCGCTAGTATAGATACCACGCAGCACCAAATAGCAGTGCAGATATCGATATCGCTGGTTCAGATATCGATAAATGGCTTTCCTGGTGAGCACAATTCTAAAGTGGTAAGAAACCACCGGATCTTGGATTAGGCATGGTGTTGTAGTCTGGGTCGCTAGGTTGAGTCAGGAGGCCTTTGTGCTAGACTCACTCAAATACATAATCGATACTGTGAGTTCTAAGAAGACGACTGCCGAGTGTGTTTACTGGAAACTTTCAGGAACGAAGTGACAATTTTAATTCTGCGTTTGGGGATCAGATATGCTTGCTGTTGTTTCAGCCACTATGCTATCTAGCCTGCAGGACCCGCTTCTATTCATGGGAGCGCGTTTGGCCTGCAGATGTGCTTAATTTACTGTGTTTTTCACCAGTGATATAGACATATGTGATATGCAAACCTGTCTCCACTCTAAGCGATATGAAAAAATGCTAAACTAGAACCAGGCTCCAATCATTCCTTCAGAAGTCGTTTAAATTCCTTTGTTCTCCAAAAAGATAATTAAAATTTCCCGACTTAACCCCTCCTATCGCGGGGTAAAAATTTAGTCGTCACTTCTGCCCGGGACAGTTTTGCGCGTGAAGTCGATGGCCTTGAGAAAAACGACCATAACTTTTAAACTACTATACAGATCGTAAAAAGAATAAATGTAAAATGATCGCATTGAAATTTGAAATTTATAGTATTATAACCTTATCTCGTCAAACAATTAAGATAATAATGAATAAATATTTAAAAAGTTGGCATTTTACGCAGCGCGGAGCGCCCTAACCAATATTGGTTAGATACAATTTTAGCATTTGTAAGCGTCTAACCAAAAATGGTTAACTCAAATAGGAAGGGTTAATGCAGAAATTTGTGGAAGGAATATGTGATCTTATTCAAAACCATGCCACAGACTAGTTATTAGTGGTAGGAGATTTTAAGTCTGTTTCTGCGGCTTCATGCTGTAGTCTTAGGCAGTTAGAATTTAAAGTGCGGATCCAGGGTAATACCTCGGGTGGAACTGGGCTGTTTGTGGAGCAGGCTGTGTTAGCCAGTCTCTTGCGCAATCCGTCGAATAACCAGTGGGGTCTGGTAACGTACATTTTCTAAGAAGCAGGGATGCTTGTTGATCTGACGTCACCTATCGTTAAAAATATTTTTTTGACCACCCGATGCCAAGTGAGCTTGATGACGTCAGGTAAATTTCGCGAAAACGACTTGGTATCTGTGACCAGACTGGAGGATGTAGAAATCCGTCCAAATCGGGTAAATGCGCGAGGAAGCCCTTTGGGGGGCCCTTCCCAGTGCCTCGCGGTAATCTTTGGTCTCTAGGTCTCTATGGGCTGATGGCTTAGTATGGTTGGCCTAAGTTGTTTAGGCCAACGTCTTTGCGTTCATCCCACATGGAAAGGACGACAGTAGTCACAACACTACAGGACCTGTAGTGTTACGACTACTGACGGGCGATCCCGTCACCCGGTGACGGGATCGCCCGTAGCAACTGACACATCTCCTATCTCGCCTGGGCCAGTCAATCAATAGTATGTATTACGTGAGTGTTAAAATAGCATAGTAAGCTGCGGCTTGTTGTTCAGAAAAATATCGTCCTAATCAATTTCAATTTAAGTCTCGCATCAACTTTTAAAATAAGTAACTAAGTAAACAACTAACTAGGAAACTAAACTAACTAGTAAGTAACTAAGTAAACTAACTGTAACTAAGTAAAATAATTGCCAGCTTGGTTTTCAAGCTGGAAATTATTTTACTTATGATTAAAGATAATATTTATTCATATTTAAACACCAAAATAATCGATCCTTTGTTAAGGAGGTACGTGAAAAGCTGATTATCAGATCGGATTGAATAAGCATCCCGCATTTCCATATGCACATACAAGCACTCACAAGCACATACGCACTACAGATACACACACACATCGACACACACACAAACACGCACACACACGCACACATACACGCTCCCCATCATACAAACAAACACCAACTCTTTAAACTCTTTTTGGTTTTCTTTGTTTGTTTTGTTCTTTGATTGTATTGTTTAGCATATTTTGTACCTAATCATTATATAGCAAATAATTTAATACATCGTTGGCTTTACTACCGTTATTTATTATGCTTATATATATTTATTATGCTTATATGTATTTTTTATGCTGTATGTTTTTAATAAAATTTAAAAAAAATACGTGTGGCACTCGGGGACTGCCGCGGTAAAGCTATTGCATAGCAATTTTAACAACTTATGCAATTATAATTATTTATTTATTTTATTTATTTTATTTTTTCTGATATCAGATAACTGCGCTCTATCGGAAAACGTTGAAATTATACCGAATCATTTGCGGCTGCGGTAGCAAATGATTCGGAATAATTTAAACGTCTTCCGATAGAGCGCCGCGCACGAATTTTTTATTCGATAAAGCAACAAAAAAAACGGATTATTCGAAAAAAATCGTAGATAAAAAGATAGATAATTAAATTATCTTTAAAATGGTGCAGGTTTCATAATAATACGGCAGATAGTATTTGCGTAGTAGTCGTTTTTTTGTTCGGTTAGACCTAATTTCACAAACTAATTACACTATGTAATATAAACAAAATCTAAAATATTCAACACTAAGAATATTAGGAAAATGTTCTTGTTTAACATATATTTTTTACGAATCGTAAGCAGTACTCGTTTAGACGTAATTATCGGTTTAAAATCATTAATTTTCGTTAAGAAATTTCTTCATTCGGTCGCAGCGCTGGCCTAGGCCCGCGATAAAAGCTATGCAATAGCTTAAAATAGAGATATTTATCATACTATTATCTTAAATCTTTAAATGTTCAAAACTCTCGCCCTACCCTGGTTTAAAAAGTTAATTTTGTTCACGGCGCTCCGTCCGATCGTAGCTGCCTACGATGTACGTAAACCAACGCAGTAAAATATCTTGCAAGTGTGCACCCTCATCAATCAATCTATATCGCAGGCTGAATGTCGAGCTTACATCGTCGGACGCGTCGACAGATTGATCTGAAGATAAGATACGGGATAGCGCAGTGATTCAATTTTGCGCGGCTGCTTTTCGCGCGCTCTTTGTTCTCCAATTTTCACAATACGCGCCTCGCGAATCGCTCTTATGTTTTATTTTACCATACAGAGTGGCCTCGTTTACTTTGTGGAGGTCGCGAATAAATGACACGCGTTGTAGTCTGATTGGTGCTCGAGCTTTATTTTTGGAGAAATTGGAGGGAGACGGAATAGCGCTTGTTTGGCAGAGGTGACGACCTTTGCGTAAAGTGAGTGAGATGATGTTACGCATCCCGTCAGATTCAGATAAGTGTGCCTCTCCTTGTTGTTCCATCTAATCTACGAATTTCGAGACATTTGTTAGATGTGTAGAACGAAATCCGACATCAAATTTGTGTTTAACAATTGTTAATTTTCGATTTGTATGTGTAGCATATAATATCAATGAGCATTATTTATGGAGAAATTAAAGAGAGACGAAATAACGCATGTTTGGCAGAGGTGACGACATTTGCGAAAAGTGAGTGAGACGACGTTACGCATCCTAGCAGAATCAGATTAGTATAGAATAGAATAGAATAGAATAGATTAGTGTGCCTCTCCTTGTGGTGCCATCTAATCTACGAATTTCGAGACATTTGTTAGGTGTGTAGAAAGAAATCCGACATCAAATTTGTGTAGTGTAATAATTTTCGATAGTGTAGCATATAATGTCAAGGAGCTTTATTTATGGAGAAATCAGAGAGAGAGACGAAATAACTCATGTTTTTCAGAGGTAACGATTTTTGCGAAAAGTGAGTGAGACGACGTTATGAATTCCGTCAGATTCAGATTAGTATGCATCTCCTTGTTGTACCATCTAATCTACCAATATCTGGGCTTTTGTTAGGTGCATAGAAAGAAAGCCCATATCAAACTTGTGTATAACACTTTTTTATTTTCGATATGTATGTGTAGCATATTATTATGTATAATGTTAATGAGTGTTATTTATGGAGAAATTAGAGACACCACGAAAAAGCGCTTGTTTGGCAAGGGTGACGACATTTGCAAAAAGTGAGTGGCATTACGTTACGTATACCGTCATCAAGACATCCGACAACAAATTTGTGTATAATAAATACTTGTTAGACCCCTCAGGCCCCGATTTGGCAATATCGGCTACAACACGATTCAGCGTGACGGCCCCGTTTTAATTTTATTTTAATTTAATTTGTTTTATTTTATTATGTTTTATTATGTTAACATGTTTCATTTTAATTATGGGTACAGTGGTTTGGCTGTAATTAATGTTTTGGTGAGACAGTGTCGTAATTCAATTTTTTTACTTATTTTTACTAATTTTTTTTGGGACAGCAACTTGTCAATCGGCTGAGGGGCCGAGGCCTGAAGGGTTAATTTTCGATATGTATGTGTAGCATATAATATCAATGAAAAGCATAGCGCAAACTGAAAATCCACACATGTAACACTGCCTTTGTTTACAATAATGCGACACAGCCTTGTACGTGTACGGAGGTGAACCATTTAAATGTATATCTGCCTGAGGTCTATTACCTTTATCTGCGGACAAGTCGTTTCAGGAGTACCTTAGGGTTTTCTTGGCAATGACTTGAAGAAGCGCCTTGAACACTAGGCGGTGACACTTGTGATATTTATTTATTTGATAGCTAGAGATGGCATAGTGACACTGCCCGGTGGCATAAAGGTTAGGTCACCTGATCTTACTTTGCGAGGCTCCGAGTTCGATTCCCGGCTGGATCACTATATTCCGTTGGGATAAAAATAACGGAATTGCATTTCAGGTTTGTTGATCGAATGCAATAACAAGACAAATACTTACACAAACGCACACATGCATATATACATTTAATTGTAGGGTTGGTTGTAACAGATTTTCGTATGGTAACAAACCCGCCCATTGTGAAATTTTAAATTTCAAATAAAGAAATGTGCAGAATATGTACATAGCTTCTCTACAATATATATTTGCTTACCTTGAATTTACCTTCTTCCAAACTCTTGATACATATAGGTACGACAATATAGATGAGTGTACATATACGTGCATCACCTAGATCGTGGACAAATATCCCATTCTAGGTGCCGCCAATCGTTTCAGGGAATTAATATAGATTGAATATTGAGCAGGGCTAGCAAATTCTATTATCGCCCAGACGAATTAGCTACGAACGATCATTGTAGTGGTAATCGGTCTCGTCGCGTTTGTCGGGTTTCAGGCCCATGACACGTTTCAGGTGCGCCTCTATTGTCCCACGTACTAAATCAAAGCTAAACAGAGCCAGCCTCACTAACTGAATAATAATCTTGTCGGCAAATTTAATTAATGGTTTCCTTCGCCGTATCATTTAATAACACACCTACAGTTAGGTTCTTACGTGGGTATACAGTTAACGAAAATGATACGCCCAGTGGTCGAATTATGTTACTGATAGCTGCGCGATTAAGGCGACATGAGAACTCCGAAATGGGCGGACACGCGAAGTAACAACTTGGGTTGTCGACTACAACGGGCGAGCCCGTCACCACAGGAAGTTTTAACGATTAGTCGTTCTATCTCCCTGCAGTGAGCGTAGAAGACTTGGGACAAAACAGTCCACCATCTAGCTACGCCACAGCCAGTAAGAGACCAACGCCTTAACCGCGAGATAGCCAGTAATGTTACCTGGCGGGCCGACACTCGCGCCTTTACTTCCAATTGTGACCAGATTTCTCCGGTCTCACGATTGGTTCCGAGTTCGAGGTCGCTTGCGCGGTCCTCTCCCTTACGAAGCGGTGAAACCGTGTATACCGAATCTATCGCGGACCACGGCGTCCTTTGCCCGGCTCTTCACCCAGGATCGGATGGCCGATGGTCATTTCAAGAGCAGCTGCCGTAAGGTCCGCAACCACCCCCGCTCTATAGGAAACAGTACAGCTTCCAAACTCCCCCGACTGTTAGTCAGAGTCGGGAGCTAATGGGCCCATTATGAGGTGGCCACGATGACCCGTGAGTATGACCGACCCTGAACAGAATAGGTCTTCGTGGCCAACCCAGCATGGGCCCATTAGCTCCCACGCGAAGAAACAGTCGAATTCAATTTTGTAGGGTTTGACCAATAAAAATCCAGCGTTGACGAAGCGTCAGGCACATATTGCATGTCCGCTCGCGCCGGCCACCGAGCGCAAATATAATAATATAATAATGAGATGTGGAAATCCATACAAAAATAATCAAAATTGAGCTCGCGGTTGCCAACAACATGTCACTAAATTCACACACACATTTAAACAAATAACTTCTCAACTAGAGAGCAACCAAACTATGGATATCGACACATTTTTACTGTAAACCATCGAGCGCATCCCAAAACCCAGATTTCATTGTATAGCAAGAAATATGTTGCCATGGCATGTACCGTTAAAGCGTACCAATAAAATTAACGCGGTAAAATATCACAACATGATAACAGATTCTGGGAGTTGAGATAAACAAGTTGGAAAACTTTATTCCTCCATTATACATACAGGTATATCGAGGGCCTCGAGATAAAATGTATCTACAGAATTCGTAAAATCGACATCTCAGGGCAAATCGGCCTATTTTGACTAATTTACAACACAATGCAAGGGCGTAATATTATCGTTTGATAAATTATGTGTCTATTTATAGAAACACGTCACAGCTCATTTTTATGTATTCAATATTACATACAACAGCATCGAAAAGCCCCTCTTCTGTAAATTGCATATTTGTAGATACGACTTTTCAGCTTGAGGCCCTTGGTATATTTATTATTAAACAGTTCATTATATTTACACAGCATTATTTTAGAGCAGTATTACTTTTATCGCGATATACTACATAGATGCCAAGGAGTTTAATTTGAAAAAGCTTAATATCTGCTGCAAATTATCCGCCTAAGGTATTTTTTAAGCTTACAAAAGTTCTATCACGTTAGTTGCTTTTGTGAGCAACTTCACTGGCTTCCTATTCGCGATCGCGATTCGTGAAATCGTTGCATACGTTGTCGCTTATCTACAACATCAACAGTCCCACTTCGCCTTCCTATCTCAAGGATAAAATCTATCCTTAACGGAGGACAGGGACTTCCACAATCAATCCAGTATGACATCTTAGCCATTCCGTTAAACCAATCTTCTGTTTACACATACTCTTTTACGGTCCATTCTGCTCGTTTATGAAATCAGCTCCCCACACTGTTAGGCATGTACCTTCGTTGATCACTTTCAAAAAATTGCTGAAGAAGCATTTGCTTTCACATAGCTAATAACCAAATACCTGGACGCATCCTCTCCTTTATTCTCCACTGGGTAAATATAGTAAAACAACCATTTTTTACAATTTTACAAAGGAGAAGACAATTTCGAGTATTTGGTAAGTTACTGTTATTGTAACCATAACAAAACTAGACACAATAGGTGAAACGAAGTTACTAATACATCCTATTTAGAAGAAACGAAAACTCAAGCCGGGGCTTAATGGTCGAGGGGGACAGTATCGATATTTGCCGATAGATGGCGTGGCGGCTCGACTCAGGCAGGGCCGGAGGAGGGTGGATTAACAGCAAATATTACACGGTTGACGACCGCATCGGAGAAATTTCGAGGGGCTAGGGCAGAGCGCTTCCGTATCCGACACCCTTATAATACCTTTCATAATATTATAGCAAGAACATCTGGTCAAACAAATTGTCTTTACAAAACACTTTATCTTCTAATCAAAATCAAATTAAGTACGACGTTTCGAATCGTAAATTGCATTTTTCGCAGTGGCGAGCGCGATATCCAGTAGCGGATGTTACGGAGTTTAGGCGGCCGACATAAATGTCCCGAAATGGATGTTACGGATAGAGCGGGTTAAACTACTTTTTATTCAACATTGCGTGCACTATATATTTTGTCGATTCCATTTAATAAAAATGACATGGTTTCTATGATTATTACTGGAAATAACCGTCAAAGAAAGCCATATGCTTTTTGCTACATTATTGTAAACATAAAATCCATTTGTTTAAGTTTTTAAACCCGTGAAACTGAAAGAACACGGTAAAATAAATAACAAAAAATAGATAATTTAACAAAGAAATATTCTTTAATTTTCGTAGAAGTGAACACGCATACACCTTGCTTCTGCAAAGTCTTTATTAATTAATTAATTTATTTGAAGAAAAGCGCATTATTTTAACCATAGTACATTATCACATTATCACTAGAGGCTACCATGGTAAATAGTATCGAAAAAGAGAATACCGCATCTTCCTTGTAGTTGAACTTATAATTTTCTTAATATCCAAAAACAATTATTTCAGTAAATAAAATCAACCTATAAAACACATTTTCTAGATTTTTCATGATTACTTAATCACACGAATAATTTCATAAATTTAAGGTAGCCTTTGCAAAGGCACTGGGCTTGATTGCGTTTCTCTTGAACTAAAATCGGAAATTAGTTCATGTGAACGAGACAGACCAGTACGTCAGAGCAGTATGTGAAATGAACGGTTGTCAAACTGGATCAAAACTACCAACCGAAGATAAAGCAATTAAAGGCTGATTTACACTGATCCAGTGGCTGGAACCAGCGTCGCTGGGTTCCCTCACTGGATCGGCATGAATACTGGGCCGTACCATTTACACGCGTCCAGTCGTAATCGTTAAATCATTGAGGTGACTACACGTTCGCAAAAATGAGTCTTTCGCGTGTGAAAGAGCGAAGCGATTAAAGGCGTTATCAAGAAAGCTATGAGCGTAATTACTAGACCCAATTATTTTATTTAACTTTTAACGTCGTCTATGGTTAGGTCCGCAACATTCATTCCTACGAAAATATACCGCAATATCCGCAATGTTATAGACCGCATAATTATTATTGTCGCGGTGAACTTGGGATTTTTTGTTCCAGAGCAATTCTTCTTGTCTATATAATTGGACAAACTTTATAAGCTCTTCATCAGACCACTTTTTTTCGATGTCATTTTCGAAACGTCAAACAAAACGCGTGGTCACTGTATGAGTAGGTGCTAGAAACTGACTGTATACTGGCACGTAGTGTTTATGCGAATCCAGCGACAGCGGCACGGGCTGCGCGGTGTGTGGGGGGCGGTCACTGAACCGAAAAATAAACGGTTGATCTATTCTGATATAGCACTGGATACTCGATGCTAAACTAGATAGAAACGTATTTACATTGGTATAGTGGCAATCCATCGAGGGAACAAAGTGAACTCTGGATCCAGCTACTGGATCAATGTAAATCAGCCTTAAAGGCTGATTTATATTGCTCCAGTAGATGAATCCAGCGTCACAGGTTTTCTTGACAATGCCTTTAATTCGCTTCCGTTTTTCACACGTGAAAGACTCATTTTCGCGAACGTGAAGTCGCCGCAATCATTTACCGATTACTCTTAGACGTGTGTAAATGGAGCGGCCCAGTGCCCATGCCAATCCAGCGAGGGAACCCAGTGAAGCTGGATCCAGCTACTGGACCAATGTAAATCAGACTTATCTAAGACCGCACGAAATGTGTTCAAATTTATTCGGGCGTCTATAAGTTCGTCAGGTAATTTTAGTGCGAGAAAATCGAAGATAGTTTATTTAATATTCCGTTGTTTGCTTTGTCTCGTTCGGTTGAATTAAGATCAGCCCATATTAAATCAGTAATCAGGCCATATAAAAAATGCGATACATTTATTGCCTCTTTTATATGAGCTGATACTAATAAAGAAATGTTATTATTGTTAACATTGGTTAAATAATGGATTTTTATAAGCAATCAACTAGGGTTGTCGACTACAGCGGGCGAGCCCGTCACCTCAGGAAGTTTTAACGATTAGTCATTCTATCTCCCTGGAGTGAGCGCAGAATACTTGACGACAAAACAGTCCACCGTCTAGTTACGCCACAAGCCCGTAAGAGGCCAACGCCCTAACCGCGAGATAGCCAGGAGTGTTACCCGGCGGGCCTACACTCACGCCCTTACTTCCAATTGTGACCAGATTACTCCGGTCTATCGATTGGTTACGAGTTCGAGGTAGCTTGCGCGGTCCTCTCCCTTACGAAGCGGTGAAACGGTGTTTACCGAATCTATCGCGTTGATCGGGTAGCCGATGGTCATTTAAAGAGCAGTCGCCGTAAGGTCCGCAACCACCCCCGCTCTATAGGAAACAGTACTTCTTCCAGACTCCCCCGACTGTTAGTCAGAGTGCACAGTCGATTGGCTTACGCCGCACGGTGCGCAGACCGTCCAGGAGCGCCAGAAGGTTGATTCCCAGGGGAAACTAACCATAAGGCCAGAGTCCTACCCAGGCTGGCACTTCATGCGTGGAGGCCGTCGGATAGGTGTTGACCCGTGAGTCTAATAAATTTATATTAGTTTCGCCGAATAATGCTCCCAGCGCCACCTACATATAGCCGGCGTAACAAGGGTTGTAAAAATTTACAATGGCATAGAACCTATAAAGTCAATGATAGATAACAACTGAGGGACAATTTAACTCTCTAAAATACACCGAATTTCAAGAGACGTGAATATAGTATACCATTTCGACAAATTTCAATTATTGCTATAGCTATAGGTAGGTCGTTCACTTGAGACCTGTGGGCGTTACCGTAAGCACCCCCTTTGACGTTTTCTCTAATCAAATGGATGGACCACCTACTGCTGAACATCGCATAATTTAGCCAAAGACTAGAAAGGAATATAGCGATGACATTATAATAAAATTAAAGGAATTTCTTGCAAGTATATATATATATATTTTTAAAAGATTGAGATAAGAGAGTAATGAGATAAGAGATAAGATTGTGATATTGAGACACGCCCACCACTAAACCGGATCCTGCAAAAAAACCGTTCATATAAAGAACAGGATCCCCTTCGTTACGGGATCCCCTTCTGGTTGAAACCAGAAGGAGATCCTTCCTATGTCATATCAATGCCCAGAGCATACCGGCTCATCACTCCGACCTAATAGCTTGCTTTGCTGAACCGCTTGCTTCTCTGAGTGCTCATTGATTGTATGTACGTTGCCTCTTACATCTGATTTTAAATCTTTCTGAGGAATTTTCAAATCTAAAGTATCAGAATTGAAACCTTCACTGTCTCGATGTCGTAACCGTTAACAATTTGATCACTCATCTTAGCATGAGAGTGTTTACTGGGAAAACCCTCTAGACTCTTTTTTAAGATGAACTAACAACACCTGCATTGGCACGGAAAGTGCGCAAGAATACAGCAGCGATATTACAACACTCTAGATTTGACTCGACTTGACAGCTGTCACTTTTCAAAGTTGCCATTTCATAAATTTTGATGAATGCTAGGATTACACGGGCTTAGTAGCTAATGCTTAGTACTTGTTATTTGCAATATTACCTTTCGTGTAAACATGCTGTTTTAGCATGTTAGCGCTTGGTATTAGTGAAACTGCCATTGCTAGTGAATAGAAGCTGATCATATGTCCTAAGCAACAAGTGACTACCAACACCACAAACCCATACCACAATAAGCACTTGTCGCTTGCTGACTCGTGCAAACAGCCGCGATAAGGGTTAGTGACAAGTTAAAATAACAAGTAACAAATATGTTTCGCTGTTTATGTGACTTTTACTAAGTTTATTTTTTTCTGAGTTGTTTTTTTCTGACATTTTTTTCTGACAGTTTCGATTGACTGCAGAAAGGTGGAATTCCGAAACAACAACAAAAATCATCCAGGAATTTAAATCCTATGAAAAATAAGGCGGCGGTAGTGTTCCATTTCGAACCGAGGTCGTGCCACTAATACCTTTCGGCAATTACCAACGTGTAAACGGTTACTTGTCGCTATCACTAAGCACGTTAGCCACAAGTACTACTATAAATATTTACGGATGTATTTTTTGTTTCATAATTTAGTTTGTAAATATTTTTGAAATCATTTCGAACGGCGTAAGTTATAATTTTCATAAGCATATGTTTTCTTTAAGTATTATGTATCTAATTATACATAAGTTCATGCTGTTACTTACCGAAATAATTAAAATAAAATAAAAAAATGTGGGAAAATATGTATATGTATTTATACATATTAAATTGCTGAGATAGCTGCCTAATTAATTATTTGTATTTAATGTAACAAAGGATGAACTTAAGAAGTCGTGAAATTATAAGCCAGCCGTTTGTGCTAATTAAAAATATATTTTAAGATTTATTATTGTTCTTGTTAATATTTCTCTGTCGTCATTGTTGTCTCTTCATCTCTGTCTTCAAACACTGTCTTCATTGTTAATGTTATGGTACAATCAAGCTAATTTTCTTAATTGAAAAAATATAGCCATAGACAACAAACCAAAAATGAAACCTATTTCAAAAAGAGGTATGTACGTATGTGCTAAATAATCATGGATACCTTTTTTGATCATTGAGATATTGTGAAATTTATATAATTATTATCCTAAATTGTCATTTATTACTGACATCACACAATCGTCGCCATTGTATCGATGACTCATCTACCGAATCCCCCGCAGAGTTCTGGTTAAGAAAGCTGAATTTATTAGTGGTCTGACGCTATCTATAGATTAGTCTCCCTCGGGTGAACATGACTTAGCGGAACCGAAGCCACCCGGGGCTTGGCCGGCGAGGGGAAGGGGCCCGTGTCCGATTCACGCTTCGTTATGCCTTAGTCGAGGGATGCGGGATGATGGCAGAGGGTGGTAATGAGACGAAAAAATATATATGCTGGGTATGCTAATGAAGTAGTCCATACTGTTAGTGCCTGAACAATGGACACCATGCAGCTGATAACCTGTAGCCATATCACGAACGCTGTCACGTTTCAACCGCTATTGAAATTATTGTTCGATTTGGTATTGCGAAAACTATTGTTTTGTGTCGATACTACCATAGCTCATATCACTTCACTCTCTACCAGCCATTCACTGTATCGCTTGGTTTTTTTTTGGAGTCACCTCCTTTAAGGAATCGATTTAATTTAAAACTCCCCGGTATGAGAATTTGATGGATAGTAAAATCGAACGTTGAACAACAACCAGCAACAAAAAGCTTTACTTTTAATATTAGTAAAGTGTGAAAATTGAAAAGGGTTCAACAATAGCCAATAGAAGACCATAACTTCGATGGAATTTGCCAGCTTCCGAGCCAATCTATACTGACCGTACATTTGTCGAATGATTAAATGAGACAGATATCAAATCAGCAGATTGAAATCTGAGAGAATCACACTCCAGTCGCGCGTAGTATCTGACACGCCCAATTGTTATATTTACCAAAAAATTCTAAATTTGCTATTTTATACCAGATTAATTGATTGATAATTGATTGATGATTGGTTGAATGATGATTGATCGATGATAATTAATTGATGATGATTGATTGATGATGATAATTAATTATTATGATTGATTGATGATGATTGATTGAATAATATTGATTGATGATGATTGATTGATGATGATTGATTGATGATGATGCTTGATGATGATGCTTGATAATGATTAATTGGTGATGATTGATTGATGATAATTTTTATTGACTGATTGATGATAATTAATTGATTATAATTAATTTATGATGAATAATGATGATTTTTTGATCATAATTGATTGATGATAATAATTGATTATGATTAATTCATGACAATTGATTGATTATTAACTGATTGATTAATAATAATTGATTGATTAATGATTGATAAATAACTGTTTAATTGATGATTGATGACTGATGATTGATTGGTGATGAATAATCAATCGATCGATCACTCGATCAATCCATCAATTAATTAATAAGTCAATCAATAAATTTATCCCCTTCGTTATCGTTAAATCTTTCTAGAGGAAGAAAACTGCAAAAAATACCTTAGATGACAACATTCGTCCACTCACTGCTGGTATTGCACGAGGTATATGAATCCGTTATATTTTTATTTCTCCCCTCCCTCCCGTTCTCTAACCGACAAAGAGAGAAAGTATTGTGAGCGGGCAATTGTTTTTTTGAGGTGAAGACAAATATAACCATTTTGAGCACCCATGACAAAATTAAGAAGATTTCCAGATTGAAGTCTGTCTGTGTGTGTCTGCCTGTGTGTTTGTGTGTATTACTCCTAGTTAGCATCCAAACGCTTTATCCGATTGAGCTGAAATTTGGCCTGTAGGTATCATTTGGTAATGGCAATAATTGAAAAGGTTGTGGTTGAAATCGGTATATCAAGGGGCGCATTAGTCATGGTTCAATATCGAAATATAGAATTAAGAGACTTAATATTTAGGTTAAGGATGCCTTCTTGGGCGAATATCACATTGTGGAATATTGGTTGGTATATACCATATGCAAGCTACACTAATCATATTATATTTTTCTATACATTTTAATCAAATTTTATCGCCATCCCTTTGCGCTTGGCCCAACCCCGCCTTTAGCCGAGAGGCGTTCCGCACAGCACGAGGCCGTTGCAATGGAACCCAGCTGGGTGTGTTCTCCAGGCAAGAAAGGGCGTTTATCAATTTTATTTATTAAATTTATATCCAGATCAAATCAGTCCTTGGCTACTTGCAGGAAAAGTCCTGTGGTGACACAATCGAATTTTCGGAAATATGCCATGTGTCGGAATATTACTAAAAATTTCTCCTATGGTCTCGGATCCGAGAACGCAGAATATGTATATGTTTAATCGTGCACTACTATTTAACGCGCCTAATAATCCTAAGGCACCTCTTTATCTTCAGGAGAAGTTCAAACTTCTAGGAAGCCAAGGTATTCAACTTCGATCACGTCAGAACAATACTCATCATATCCTACCTCATAACGCGACGTTTCTCTCATACTCTTTCCCTGTTCATGCAACCCGTCTACGGAACCAGTTTCCTTCAATTATTAGAATTTCTAGGACGTCATCCGTGTTCAAAAATTAAACACATAAAAAAAAAAAAAAACCACGAATGCCGTTATCGGTTTAACCGTTTAGAAGTTATGGTGGAATAAAGAAACGAAACACATACATAGATGAATCCTGAACATATTACACTCCTTTTTTGTTAGGCAGCCGTGTGAAAAGGTAATGAATTCCCAATAATTACATTCGACCTCCTTTCTTTTTCAGTCTCTTATTGAAATGGCATCATCGTCTGAAAATAGAGTAATAACTTTAATTTATGTATTTAAAAGTTTTTGTAGTTTTAATAGATTTGATGGTAAAAGTTTGTTTCGTTTAATGGCTTAACCTACTGGAAAAGGGAAGGCAATTATCGCTAAATTTACCTCAATATTACTTTGTGACAAGTTTCTAAAAGCGGTAAAGTCATACAACAAGGCGGCAAGAACTAAGAAAGGAAAGTTAAACTCCGAAATAATTCAGCAGTTCGTGAAAGCAACAATTCTCTTATCCAATAACATGCCCTTAGTACAGTTTATTTGTATTTATATTTCTAAATCGCGCGAGAAAATCACTATAAGTATTCTTGGACATCTTTTGTAAAGATTTATCTCAGAGAAGACGACAATTGAAAAAATATAAAAATATATTTTAAACAACCATATGCTAAATAAATAATTAATGTGACAGTCAGTGGCCTGTTCTATTGAGTTTGCCATATCCATTTTTATAGTCAATTTTACAGAAGTTTATTCCTACTAAGTACTTACTTTGATATCACCTTTTTATTTTTGCTGCAATCAAATTACACAGTGTATCATTTTTCGATACCGTAAATATTTTATATGAATTACAAATATTTAATTTAATTTTCACACCATAAACACCCGATATTTGACAATGCACTTGAGGATATCATTTATATTAAATAATAATATATTATACCATTCAGATTAAAAATGTTAGAAAAATTATTCCAACGTTATGTTGTTATTCCGATTATATCACTATATATGTTTCTTTAACCCCTCCTATCGCGGGGTAAAAATTTAGTCGTCACTTCTGCCCGGGACAGTTTTGCGCGTGAAGTCGATGGCCTTGAGAAAAACGACCATAACTTTTAAACTATTATACGGATCGTAAAAAGAATAACTGTAAAATGATCGCATTGAAATTTGAAATTTATAATATTATAACCTTATCTCGTCAAACAATTAAGATAATAATGAATAAATATTTAAAAAGTTGGCATTTTACGCAGCGCGGAGCGCCCTAACCAATATTGGTTAGATACAATTTTAGCATTTGTAAGCGTCTAACCAAAAATGGTTAACTCAAATAGGAAGGGTTAATGCGCGTTATCTTATTTTCAATAAATTATCTGTTAAAAAAATAAAACTTTATTGTTTTATTTGTGATATTTATATCTATTACTTTCATCTATATTTTCTTAATTTATTTCATTTTATTTTATTCTGAAACCAAACAGAACTACATAAAATGCAAAAAAAAACTATTTAAAAGTGACAAAAATCCATTAATGTGATTCCGAATATAAAGTATACAAAATGAACGCAATATAATTTTATATTGTTTCCGCTTGAGAATGGGGGGAATCAGGATAGGAAAAGAGGTAAAAGGAAAAGACAAAATAGATAAAAATATATTATGTATGTACCTATATAAATATATTTATATTTAATTTTAGGTATGATATATAGGTATTATAATGGATATACTTGAGATAAAATTATGTCCTTGAACTAAATTAAATGAAATATAATATGTATACATGTTTTGTGATCATCTAGGTTATATATTAATAGTATCGTTCGAATTGTTAGAAATTGAACAATCAATGTGATTTTGGCTATAAATATGTACTGAAGTTCTAGTCTCTAAGTCGAATATTTCGAGATTGAAGTAGTATATATTTCGACAGTATTGTTTGAGCGGTAATACATAATGACCTCAGGTACGTACTTAATATATGGAGGGGATGAAACATAGTAGAATTAATGGGAATAATAAGAGATGGAATTTCAGAATACACCAGGCGTGTCAAATGACAACATGACCTCAACCATTATAACAAATCGGTTAGTGGATGGTTGTCTTCTGTCCCCGTCCACCTCACCGGAGAGTTACAAATATGAAGCTTCAACTATGAAGTTTCATAGTGTAATTGGAATGAAACTCCATTTCAAATAATTCTCCGAGTAATCAGAAAGTGTATTTTCTGTAATTGTAGGTTCATTCCAAACTTTTTCAATTTCCATTTGCTTAATTGGCTTTCATTTCTAGCTTTTATTATTTTTAATAGAGTTACTAAAAAGTTCATTAAATAATATTACTATTTTAGTCTTTTCATATTCATTTAGGTTTCTAGACTGACTGCCCATGCAGCTAGATTTTTCATCACTACATTACATTACATTTTCGTCGTGTCCAATTGACGGCTAAAGACCGCTCTTGGACGTGTCAAAATAATTGAGTTAGGTAGTAAGTCTCGTTACTACTCTTTACTGAACATACATAGGTAGCCAAGAATTAACTACTAGATTGTCAAACTATAAATATAAATAATAAACTATAAATATAAAATATAAATAATAAACTATAAATATAAAATTTAAAAAAAACACATTGCTGGGCACGATGATAGCGACGCTGCACGTCAGTGTCTTAAACCGTCGCAAGGAGTCACGGACAGAGTTGAACCTCACATGTCCCTTGACTCCACATCTGCCCGCAGTTTGTCACCCGACCGGTCTCCTCTACCCGCGCAAATCGTATCCTTCCCTCCTCTAAAATTCCCTTCACTTGCGAAAGAGGACTGGGAATTTCATAATAATAATTTAACTTCTATTCTTGACCACTCTGTGAACCGTAATGCCCCTGCCAGCATCCAGCTGTCGTCCTTCCAGGTGGCGGTCCATGAATACTTCTCGGGTGTTTACCCAAAATCTACCCATGTCGACCCGGTTCACAGAGAAAACGCATTTAAGGCAAAGCTCCGTAGGCAAAAGCGGCTACTTCGTCGCCAGTTACGTGAAGCCAAGAAAGCCGGGGATAAAGCCCTCTGCCACAACTTCTCGCGCGCGTACCGCTCTATACTAAAACTCATACAGAGCGTAGCAACGCAAAACGACAAACGCAAGGCAGCATTTCTCAAATCCAAAGAGGAAGCCCGGTTCGACAAAAACCGTTTTAACTACAGCAAAACGGTTTTGTCTGCCGCCAAGGGAAAAATCCAAATCCCGGAAGATATGGCCACGGAATACTTTTCGACCACGTATGAGGACCCAATGCGGCTCCATAATTACAGCCCTCCGCCGGGCATTACACCTCCGCCCCTGCCTACGGTAGCTTTTGCTTCTCAACCTCCATCACTAGATGAGATTCTTAATCAAGTAAAGAGGAAGCCGTCGGGCTCTACTCCGGGTCCCGATGGTATTCCCTATTTAGTATACAAAAAATGCCCCTGCCTTCTGCAATATTTAGGATCCATCTTCCGAAATATATGGAATAGCGGTGTAGTCCCACAGAATTTTGGCCGAGCGACAGTCATCTTAATTCCGAAGGTCCCAGTTTGCACCGGACCAAAGGACGCTCGGCCCATTGCTCTCACAGACACTGTGGCCAAAATCTTTTTTAGCATAGTCCACACGAGGATGAGCGAATTCATGCACCGGAATGAGTACCTTGGAGTATCAGTTCAAAAAGGCTTCATGCGCGGCGTCTCGGGCTGCCTCGAGCACAACTCTCTCCTGGCTGCTGCCATCAAGGATGCGAGACAGCACGAACGCCAAATCAATGTATGCTGGCTCGACCTAGAGAATGCCTTTGGGTCAGTCCGACACAGTCTCCTCCACTTTGCACTCCGCTGGTACAACTTCCCACCAGTCGTGCGTGACATTGTAGCCTCCTACTACAACTGTCTGACTTTCCATGTTAAAACGCAAGAATGGACTACCCGCTCTATACCATATTCAATTGGACTATTTCAGGGCTGTTGCCTCTCCCCGACGATTTTTAATATAGTTTTTAATATACTTCTGGAAAGCCTGAGCCAGTTTGACAGGAAGTGGGGCTACCGTTTTAAAACAGACGGCCAATACACCTCGTCGTGCCTCGCTTTTGCCGACGACCTAACTTTCATCACCAGAAGCCCCAAGCAGCTTTCCCTGCTATTACAGAAAGTGGAGCTTTTCTGCGACTGGTCAGGCTGTATAAAAGTGAAGCCCTCCAAATGTTTTTGCCTTGGACTCGCCCGCATGGGCACAAAATTTACATCCTATGACCCCAAATTGGTCTATAAGGGCTCTAATATCTCCCTTATAGACCCAAACAATCATTTCAAATTCCTCGGCAGAAAAATCACCCATCAGGGAAAAGACGTCTCGGGCGATCATGTTATAGAGCATTTCAAAAGTTGCCTGGCGAAAATAGATGCCTTGCTAATTTCTGGCCCTCGTAAGGCCTGGATCTATGACAATTATCTAACGTCACATTTGTCATGGCCCTTTCTTATTTACGATTTTACCAAAACCCAACTGTCCCGTCTAGATGCGCTGGTGACAGCTAGTTTAAAATCCTGGCTGTCCTTAGCCAAACCAGCTGACCCCTCGACTCTCTTCAGGTCCAAACAAAATTTTGGGCTAGCGCTTAAACTGCCCTCTCTGCTCTACGCCAACTCCAGAATAACCAAAAATTCGATTCTGTGCAATTCCAAAGATCCGGCAATATCGAAGCACGTAATAAGTGGCCGTAGTGATTCAAATGATCTACAAGCCCGCGTAGACTTCCACAAAAAGTTCCTTACTGGAATCAGCCAGAATGGCACTGGTCTGGGGTATGGCAGTACAACCACGAGCGACGTGGACTTGAAGAAGTCTCTTTTGCGGGGAGATTACGACAGCAAGAGTATGGCTCATGCTATTGGCCTTCAATGCCAGAATGATTGGACAACAATTGGGGACTTTTGCATTCCGCCTCCAATGCACTGGAAGGTAATGCTCTATGACTGGACGCCAGAGATGCTGAAATTTTATTTGAATGCCTTTCAGCATACACTTCCAGACCCCAGTAACCTCGCTCGTTGGAGCTTTGCCGAGGATAGTTCTTGTCCCCTCTGTAGCAATACCCCTTGCACAGCTAGACACATTCTAGCTGGCTGCAAGGTGGCCTTAGATCAAGGACGGTACACTTACCGCCATGACAAAGTTCTCGCTGTTATTCGCGAGGTAATTAGTCTCTCAGTGGCTCGTGCCAACAAGGGTTTGACAGTATCCTCCAAACCCCCAATACAGTTTGTGCGGGATGGCTCTAAAGGCAAAAAACATTCAACTACAAAACCTTTCTCAATAATCGAGAAAGCTACAGATTGGATTCTGGAGGTTGATTCGGTCTCTAAGCAGTATAAATTCCCTGAAAGTCTCGGATGCACAGCCCTCCGTCCAGATATAACTCTTTACTCTCTATCTCGGAAGGTGGCTCTTATTGTAGAATTAACTGTTCCATGGGAATCAAATATCCCAAAAGACCACGAGTACAAATTAAATAAATACCATGATCTTGCAAATGCCGTAACCCGGAACGGCTTCACTGTTCACCTTCACGCGGTGGAAGTTGGCGCTCGTGGCCTGCCAGCTAAATCTCTATTTCACCTCTTTAAAGATCTTGGCCTTTCCAGAAAAATAATCAACTCTTTCTTAGAAAAATTATCTAAAACTGCGATTTGCGCATCTCAAATTCTATGGCTTCGAAGGGGGAGTGAATGGGTGGCAAGGTGAACGCTCACATGTGGCAAGACAGCTGTCCTAAACCTACCACAGCCGGTTCGTAAGTCCGGAATCCACTGCTCACCCCCCAGAAGTGTAAAAAATAGTATTATGATGGGCCCGACTCCGGTCGGTGAATTCCATGGCAGCTCCGTTTGTATTTATTTATTAATAGAAGCCTAATATTTCAAGTAGTTAGTAATTCGAAAAGATACGTAGCATCGTAATATTCAAATTGTCAGTAAAATGTTAAATAATCAAATTAAAGCTAAGTTATGCATTTTAAACTAAAAGTACAGATATAAGACCATATAAAATCATCAGACAATGAGGCTTTGCTTTTTTAAGTAATGGGCACAATATTTGAAAATTCATGGCCCTCAAATTCGGCCAGATTATAGAAAGGGTGGCCTATCAGCATCTCCTTGATGATTTTTTAAAATTTTATGTCCTCCAGCTGTTTAAATTTTGTAGGGAGTAGATTATAGAATTTAATGCTAAGTTACAAGTAGCTTTTCGGTACTTTTTCCAGTCGTATTCGCGGTACGCATAAAAGGTAGCTACCGCGGGTATGATGCGAGTGAATGTCTGCATTAATTGCAGTATCTGCGAGGTGCTGTCTAGCATACATTATACACTGGTATATGAATTCCGAAATCGATCATTACATAGCTATCAAACCAATGCCAAACTAATCATTTGTAACTCATGGCTCAGAGGTGGGCTGACTTCAGGAATCGCAGAAAAACCGCATTTAGTTTTTCGCTTATAATTCACGAATAAAGCATTTTTGATAGTGTAAACAAAATTTCCTACCATTTATATCTACAGACCTAATTCCTTCGATTTACCGAACTGCCGCTTAAGCGCTGTCAAAACTGGTAATTTTTTGTCGAAGAAAAACGCAGAAAATGGCATTTTAAAAGTGCGGTAGAGCCGCGTTTTTTGAACGTTATATGCCCAAAATCAATCATATTATGATTACCTGGTTTCCTTAGGTCACACTTAGAGCATCAGCAAACGTAGTTAAGATGCGTAGTCGGCGTTATTGAAAAACCGCGAAACTCCCATTATTAGCTACGTCTGCTAATCATGAATAAAACTGGATGTGAAAAGATAGTACAGTAGGATGTTAATAACACTACAATAATAGGGTCCATAAAACCGTTGAGAAAAATACGTCCGGATATTTTCTGAAAAAACCCCCCTATGCTTGGACTATAATTCTACCTAGTACTAGTACTATATCAATATCCATCACTTGAATTTAGAGTATTAGGAATAGATACATATACGCTCGCTTCCACGAGCAAGCACCGTCTCGCAGCCGCGAAGGAGGGGGGACGGTGCCTAACTTGTTGGAAACTTGACGCAATCCTCCCCCGTCGTTCCCAGGGGAGAATCAGTTTTACATACCGAGTTGGGTTCATGAAGGGGAAGCTGTCGATTCGATGTCGGATTCTTTGACATGCCTAATGCCAGACGGAGCGTGAAAATCCTCCGCATACGCCGGCGAGGAGTTACTTTACATTAGCATAGTAGAATAAAGTTTTCAAGTTGGGGTACGACTTATACCTTAACACACTTACTGTAAAATAAGGGGAAATCAAGGACCTTATCGAAATAAAGAATATGTAAAGACAAGTAACTAGGCGAAAGCATTCTATTTTTATCAGCAAATCAGTATCAGTGTCAATTTATTCATCCAAAATATGCAATAAAATATGGTTTTTTGTATAACTATTTAATTTTTAGTATATTTCTAACGAATACATAACTTATTTATTAACTATTGATGAGTCTATTTTTGATTTTGGCTATATTTAAATATTTTTCTAACACTTTAAAAATATTTTAAAATATTTAATTATGATATTCATTACCTTGTTTTACTTTAATTTACTTTAAAGTAATTCTTTAATTTTATTACTATTTTAAATCTATTTTTCGAAATGATATTTCATGAATTTTTAAATAACTATCCGTACCCAATCAGATTTCTTTGTGTTTTTTTTAATATAACATGCAAACGTGTGCATAAATAAAATATTTTTCTGGTACGCCTGCCTTAGTACAGGCCTAGCCCTAGTTGGGCGGCGTCGACGTAGTGATTAAGATGCTGAAGTGTGATTTCTTTTTTGCTACTGATACAAACACGAATAATTTGTGCTACTGCAGGAATGTGTATCTCGTGCTTTACTTTAAATAAATAAAAAACGAAAATTAAAATAAAAAATCTCTTAGAGATGATTATTGCAAATTGGAACTCTTGAGTTGTGGAAAATTAAATAATAAAAATTATTAACATATTATTTTCATGTTGACAGCGAGGCCGATTGCGTTTCTTGGTGAATTAAAATTGGAAATAGTTCATGGGAGCGAAACCATAAATTATTTTATATTATAACTGTATTACTGTGATATTAACGACCAGTTGTGTGCCAACTGCAACGTTGGCCGGCGCACAGATATGGCAAATGGTAATATTATTTCACATTCTCAATATTGCTGGTATCAAGCTTTGGTTATTTATAAAACTAAAATTTAATGTTGGGAAGGGAGTTTCTCAAACATCTGCTGTTGATTTGGCAAACAATCACTAGCATACAAAAACGTCTCAAGAGATTTGTTGATATTCAGGATCCTGGCTCCGCGTCTAGAGGCGGCCCATCAACATATTATAATATATACCTATGTGTGTCCAAGAGCAAGGAATGAGAAATTGGACTTTCCATTGTTAAATGCCGCCAGCAGGCCAGTCACGACTATTCCACCGTGATATGTGGATAATGTACTGAAAAAAATGTTCCTAGATATATCTATTGATCACATTCTTATATTACCAAAGATGTTGATTAAGAATGCTGTTATTTTTTAGTGCGATGTTAATGTCCTATTTTTATTTATAAATTGAATATGGGACAGTAAATATTGTACTTTATTTTATTTTTGAAATTGCAATAAAATACGCCCCACATGAGCATTGGCGTAACTTTATTGGCGTGGGTAATTAAAGATTAAAAGAATGGTAAATAAATTGGTATGTACGTAAGATTTTTAAAACGGCGTGCATAAGGTTAGAAGTTGTAACACGGAGCGGAGGTGGATGTGACAAACCCATATGATTGATTGAACATTTCAACATTTTAGTATAGATTATTATTATTTTATTTTTTTATAATTATTCCGCATATTTAACCCTAGAAAGATAATCATATTGAGTTGTACGTTAAAGATAATCATACGTCAAATTGACTCCATAGGTTTAATTAGCTGTAAAATCAATGGTTTCTTATACATTTTAATAAATTAAAAAGATATATTTGTATCATGTATTTTTAAATAAAACATTCGATATTTACGAAATTAAAGAATTACAACAAAACTCAAACTTCTGAAAAATTAACAAAAAATAGGAACATTATTTTCTTCAGTATATTTTTTTACCTATTACATTAATCAGCCTTTTTATCTTATAATTCAAGTAACATCAGATATTATTGTCCTTAAACTAGATAATTACTATTGAAACATCACTGAAAACATTTTTGGCACATGTCAACGTTATGCTCTCGGCAAATTATTGCTTTGCATTTTATGCACGAGGCATTCGCCTTCCTCTTTATTTTGGAAGGGCAATATTTACAATAGGCCCGTTTCTTGGCTGCTGGTACCTTGGGACGCTCTTTTTCTTGATCTTGAGGGGTTTATGGCACGATAGACGCAATACGGTCCCGTAAATACCTTTTCAAAGTTGGTATATCCAATCGCTTCGTCATAAAGGGCGATGTAAGAGCATTACAGTTAGGTTTTTCATAAATTTATTGCCATTCAGAGCCTTCTCACCTTTACTGGCAACGTTGTGGAAGTATATAATATAAGCATTTATGCAGGCAAAATTTATCATCCCATAGAAAACGGCCATGGGCCATCTATGTGTCTTTCTACTACAGGACATTATGGAACACATTTGGTCTAGCGTGTCCACCCCGCCTTTGGTTTGATTGTAGAACATAATCATTTCTGGTTTGCCGGTTGTTTCATTGACAGAAGCATCTTCGTCACATGATGATAGTAAATACACCATTTTAGCCGGTGATCTTCGACTTCACTGTCTGTATCAGCGGATATGGCCTCCTCCTTATTAACTAAAAGTGCAGAGAGAATGCCTTCCTCGTCTAAATTTCTTCTCGCCATTTTACTGAATGTACGTTCAAGCTCTCTATAAAACAAAAACAAATGTCAAAAACAGCAAAAACAAACCGATCCAACAAAAAAAACTAACTTATACGCTATGTCAAAAATCGTAAAAGTCACGTAAAAGATAATCATACATCATTTTGACTCCTATGGCGGTAAAATATCGAAATGGCGGGAACTTACCAGTTTGAAACGTGCGCCCTTCGCTAGTTCCCGGCGCGGACTGAGATGTCCGGAATGCACGTCACCGGATTCACACAATTTAAAAAGTTACAGCAAAATTTCGTCGGCGCGGGAGTCATTTTGACGTAGATTATCTTTCTAGGGTTAAAGGAAAATAAATGGATAAAATAAGAACATTTAAGTATTGTTCTTTAATATTTATTTACGTATTAAAAAATCAAATTTTTCCAGCTTATATTGTAAGATAATATGGCACATAGTTCTTTTTTTTATTAAAATATTAAATACACAAACGAAAAGTATTTTTTCATATAAATAGACAATGAACAAAACAAATTCAATCACTTTTTTCAAAATGAAAAATATTCGGTAAAAATGAATAACTCGGAGAGTAAGGTGGGTGTGACTCACCAGGCAGCAACTTCAACTTTGTCTAAACACCCCGCTGGCAAGGGCGGTCCTAGCCTTACATTTTGGGGGGGGGTCGCCGTTATGGACTTAAAGTTTTTTGATTGGACCAATACCAAGTCCTAACCTAAAAACTCAGATTGACAATATTGAATTACTTATCAGGTTTTTAATCCTTCAGGTTAAAATAATTGAAACATTAAATAGTAAGTCAATTATTTAATATGTAAAATAAAGACGAGAATTACAATACAAAGTCTAATTTGGTCTTTGAACCCTTTGAATATCTTGTAATCACAGCATCCACATCAACATCAATGTCCCTGTGAATGTTCAGGAGAGCTAGACGGACAAGGCGTTCTTCTCCCATGGATGCTCGGAGCCAACTTTTAACGCGACGCAGAGTTGAAAAGCTCCGTTCTCTAGTGGCAACACTTACTGGCAATGTCGCAAGAATCCGAAGCAGGCAGTTGATGGATGGGTACAAGTCATTGTCACATTGTTCAATTATTTGCATCAGACAAGTGAGAATGGCTTGTTTTGGGGCAGATTGTGACAGTCGCTTCCACGTAGCTACCCACAATTGATATTCTGCAACAACAGACGAAACTGGTACTCCCAAAAGTCCACTATAAGCATCGGCTACCTCTCGTAAACGTGTATGTCGTCATCACTGTAAGAGGTTCGTGGCAAGAGCACATTCAAATTGAAAGTTTCATTATATCTGGAGACAGGCGATCTTTCAAATCAATTATGACACTGTCTAACAATGGCACATACATTACTCTGAGGAAGTAATCCTAGGTAGAGTTAGCCGGGACATTTGCACGCTGCGTTTGACGAGATACTGTTCTCGGCATCTTAATAACACTGTCCAATTCTGATGCTACCTCAGTAATTTCTGAATAAAGTTGACTAAATATTGTCTTCGCGATTAGACTTTTGTAGATTTGTAAATAAAACTTAAAGTTCCCCTTTAATATACAATAATTTATTTATGGATACAAGTGTATTTGGGCCTTATTATAAGCCATATATATTTAAGATTTTGGGGGGGGTCATGACCCCCTTGACCCCCCCCCCCCTGGGACCGCCCTTGCCCGCTGGTCAGCGGTCGACTCATCGCTTACTTACCTCCCCCAGCGCAGCTACTCAAACGCACAACGCATTTCAATAACTAGCTTTTGAAATATTGAGGGTCTGGGTTTATCACACCCAATCTTCCGCACGCCGGGTTAAGCGAATAAAGATTTGAATTTAAAACTAAAACTTGATTAGTGTCCCGACAACGGAGCAGTTTTTCTAACACAGCATTGCTTTCGAATGTCTGGCGATATATGCGTTCAGAAACCCTGTAGAGGTTAATAATTAGCAATCTGGCAACCAAAAACTAGAACCGATCCTTTTACTAGCGTATCGGAATAGTAATTTGTTCGCGGTAATCTGGGGCTAATCCACGGCGTATGGCCGGCCCGTTACACTGTAGCCAACCCCAACTTAATTATTCCAATGAACATTTGCATTGGTAAATCCGCAAATCCCCTGCCGTGCCGCGATAAAATAATACAGAACGCAATCAAAATCGGACGGCCTGACGATCTAGAAGGAAGCAATATTTTTGTTAGCTTTAAAAACATTTCTACCAATTTTAATTATATTTAATGTGTTAAGTTATTGCACATTTTAAACAAAACATAGAGCAGAGGGACTTATTGCTTCAAATAAAATCTCTTAATCCAACCTTTATGGAAATAGAAGAATGTAGGTGCTAGTAGAGCAAAATTATACAAGAAATTAAATCTTTATTTTAAATTAACCCTTCGAGTAGCAATATGTAGGTGCCAAGATCTTACACAACATTTGGCCAGCGCCATTTCACGTTCATTGGCCCTAGAATGTATAACAATCTTCCCGACGCAATTAAAAGTAGTGAGAACACATCCACTTTTAAAAAATCTCTAACGGATTGGTTGTTGGAGGTGGGTAGGGACGGTTTAGGGAATATGTTGACTGTTGTATTTTGAATGATAGTATTTAGTACTTAGTATTTAGTTTTTCCATGATAATTTTAAATGACTATTATAGGTATGTGAGCGTCATACCAATATGTAATTGATTTATATATGTATATTATTTTAGTTTTTATTTTATTTATTTTGGTTTTATTATTATTTTCGTATAAATATATGTATGTGCATGTGTGCATATATGGATATATATTTTATCTATAGATGTATATAAGTATCTATCCATATTTGTATATGCGTAAATATTTGTAGTTTTAAAAATAAGTACTAACTATAGATTAAGTTGACAGTGCACACTTAATATCATCATTAAAAGTCTGCCTTAGAACAGGCCTAGGCCTAGTTAGGCGACTGTGTCAATCATAAAAATAATGTCGCATCAATTTCTTGCTAACATCTTAATCAAATATGACATTAACTTTTTACTAGATGTGTTACTACTAAATAAATAAATAAAAATAAAATATAATTCCATGGCAGACCGCGGTATTTATTGGAATTTCTTGCAATATTGCCACGCTCGACAAAAAGTACTATAACTATGGAACTACTACAGCAATCATAAAAAGAATAACTGTGCAATAATTGAATTGAAATTTTGTATATAGAATATTGAAATATCATTTTGTAAAACAATTAGATAATTATGATAAAATATGAGAAAATCTAAAAAGTGAAAAAATCTCGGCATTTTTAACTTGTACTTGTCTTACGGAAAAATACGG
Source organism: Micropterix aruncella (assembly GCA_944548615.1). Lineage (NCBI taxonomy): Eukaryota > Metazoa > Arthropoda > Insecta > Lepidoptera > Micropterigidae > Micropterix > Micropterix aruncella. The sequence goes on from OX155972.1 coordinate 18,268,339, forward strand.
AACCCTATTTAGGAATTTTTATCTATTTAGAAATACTTTAGTAGATTCTCTATCAAAGGTATTATTTCGTTTCGCTTATTTACATACAAAAATATTTAGATATACCCTCATAAATACTCATCAAAACCAATAAAAATTTTGTTGATTTCTCGAAAAAAAAAATATATATTTGGCAATGGAATTTTACCATAAATATCCGCGAAATGACGCGCGAAATTATTTTAGCGGCCGTTTATGTACCTATGGTAATAATGAGATATTTGTTATGGATTTTAGGATGCTTTCGAATTAAAAAATAATATTACCGTGAGTTAATTCGAAATTTAAATTATAAGCGTCAACATATATTTTGAAATTACCTCAACAATAAATAATAATTAAATAATAAATTTATGAATATAGTGTGGAGCTCGCCAAAACGTGTGGACGACGTGGCGGTATCGGGCTAAATACCTCCAATCATGATGAACAGTACAACCTTCTGGATAAGGGAAACGGACAACCGATCCGGATGGAGAGTGATTGGAGAGACGTATGCCCAAAGGTGGACGAATGCGCGCTGATGATGATGATGAAGAAGAAGATTACCGTGCGCTTCGGGAGCAAGCCGTTAATGTTGGTCGTTACCTAGTCAACGGTGTTCTGATGTGCAACCAAATTTGGTCGTTACGTATCCAAAGGGCTAAATTAATCAAATAACAAAAAAGCCAGAGTTTTAAAAAGTAACTAGAATTTAGAGAATATTCAAGGTGCAGAGGACGGAAGAGGATGGGAGGAGACATAAGATTACCAGAAACTTATCTGCATAAAATGCTTTTTTCAGAGATATTATATTACATAAATTATAAAACATTGTTGCGTTTCTGATATTGGCAGGGATCTAGTTCCATAGTCTATCTGCACGAACGGTGAAAGAATATGTAACATGTAAATATATTAAAAAGATTAAAATACCTACATGACTGTCGTTACAGAAAGTGAACTGCTGAATGTATAATATTTTTTTTAATGTTTTTTTTTTGGTTTATATATTTATTCATATAGATAGATGTAAATTCCCTGAATGTACTCAAACAACCACCAACAATTTTATGAAAGGAAATATAAAAATGTTACAGGCGTTTTAGGATTGTAAGCATGTTTGTATCATTCTAGCATTATAAATAGGATAGAAAACGAATTTACCGCGTGAAATTTGTAGGACCCGACGTTTCGGTGACGTTGCAGCCGCCGTTGTCTAGGGTAGACTGAAGAGCTGTCAGTCCGTTGTTTTGCGGGTAGGCCGCAAACCGCTGCCGCCACTGCGTAGGTTATAACGGTGGTGGGGGGCCGGGCTCGGAGCGCGGGAATTTTTAAAATCCGTCTTGCACACAACACTCACTGTATCCTGTTTTACGTCTTTGCGTTCGTCGTTCGGCGGCGGGAACATTTTAAGAAGAGGGTTCCACGTAGAAGAGAGTTTGTAGCCGTCATCTCTATTGAAGTTCGGAGTTCTTCTTATTTCAATGGCTTCCCGGATCATGCGAGTAAAGTAGAATTGTTCCTTGGATAGAACAATGGGATTTTGAAACTGCATCCAGTGGTTACTTCCGCTATCCAATATATGTTCGCAAATCGCCGATTTTTCTCGCTGAACGTTTTTAACAGCTTTGATGTGTTCTGTCAGTCGCGTGGCTATGGGCCGTTTCGTTTGTCCAACGTAGGCTAGACCGCAGCTGCATTCGACTTTATACACACCCGGGGTTTGCAGTGGTATTACATCCTTTACAGGCCTCAAAAATCGAGCTATATTTTGGGTCGGTTTGAAGATCGTTTTTATAGCGGTTTGCGGCCTACCCGCAAAACAACGGACTGACAGCTCTTCAGTCTACCCTAGACAACGGCGGCTGCAACGTCACCGAAACGTCGGGTCCTACAAATTTCACGCGGTAAATTCGTTTTCTATCCTATTTATAATGTCAAACAACCGCGATAGTCTTCGATTTTACATTCTAGCATTAGTAATAACGGAATTATGACATATCCAAATTAATATTTTTGTTATCCAAAATCCGCTTAATCCGCTACCACCATAAATACAAGTTACGTAGAATGAATTGAATCCTGCCTAAGTAAAAACCCAATAAATAAATATCGACACTGCAATCTTGGTTATATATTGTATAGAAGTTGACAGGCATTCAGCGACCGAAATACAAGGCGACAACACCCCTAATTTATGCCATTGAGCAGGGTTTATCGTAATAGCGAGAAAGCACTGTGTGGGGGGGTGGAATCGACAAAAGCGAACAACAGGAGGGGTGCAAAATTAAAGACATATCTCATGGGGTTGACGGCGTGACGGCGAAAAGGCATTAAGTGGTCAAACCCCCTTGGCAATTCCATTGTGGTAGACAACGCTAAATGCTTGCGTTAACATGTCGCAAATTCACACTACCGTTTTTTTATAAACACTTTTATTATTTTTCTGTAATCACAAACAAATAGAAAATCATAATATGAATATAAAACATTTTATTTTACAAGATTTTATTTACCTTGCAATGTTTGTCAGATGTTTGCTTAGGTCAAATCTTGCAAGCAGAATTAGAACCACTTCCTCTTATCCTATGAAGCTTTTTTTTAACCCCTCAAATGAATGGCGATTAGCTCGGGTTGCCTACGGCAAAATGTATATAAATTTATATTTACATTTACATTTACATTTACATAGAGCGGGGTTTACTATAGAGATATAGCATTACTATAGAGCGGATTACTATAAAGCGGAGCACATTTACATTTATATTTACATTTATATAAATTTATATACATTTTGTATACATTTTGCCAAGGCATCCCTTAAGGGACGCCTCACATTTGAGGGGTTAATACGCTTTTATTAGGTCGACCTATACGTAACTATGTAATGGAATCTAAGGTAAATAATTTAACCATCTTCCAAGGATCGTAGCGTCATGAAAATTAGCAGCTGTATGTAGTTCTGATGACAATACAATAATATGATATTGTCGAACTGATCTGATGATGGAGTCGGAAGATATGAACTGGAACTTCATGATGGAGCATCGTATCATAGCTGTGTTTGGACTTGTTAGAAAAGTATTGGAATGAACTTTGACCACGATTAGGTTTCAAGGTCTGATGATGTGTTTTTTACGTGCATTTATAAAAGCGTGTTTTTAGAGTTTTTTTTAAACTATTAATCATTATTTTATGTTATCTACCTCAGAACTCAGCCATTTATGAACCGATTTGGAAAATCTTTTTTTTATTTGAAAGGATATACTTACATATTGGTCCCATTTTTATCAAAATCCTGTTCTGATAATGGAATAGTTTTGTGCTATAAACAGTTGATATGCATGTTTGCGTTTTTTTATATAATAAGTGCAGGAAACGACAAGCATAAATGTCACAACCGTGGACGGTCTTATAAAGGTAAGTTAAAGCAATACTTTTACAAATTTGCTGTATGATAAGCGTTAAGTAGCTCTTGGTACACCAACCAATCATGAAGACTGTAGCACATTGTTAGGTTAAGTTATTCCTGACATGGTGAAAATGTCAAAACCATAGTTGTCACATCCATAAGTCTAGATAAACCATGATTGTTACATCACTCTATAATTGTGCCAATGCATTTTGTCGTGTCTTTGTGTTACATATTTCTACAAAAAGATGGCAGATGGTATGAAACTTAGCAGAGCCTACAAGGTCCCCCGCCCTCTAGAAAGGGAGAATTTAGTTTGTTATTCGATTTTATAAATATACTTGTGTGATCCAATGAAGCAAACTTGATTGTAATATTGGAGTCCTGTCCACCCTAGAACGGGCTAGTCCCAGTTGGGTGACAGAAACAAATAAGCAAAAGGTTAAGGTTTTGCCATTCGGTTCCTGTTATTGTTGTAACCTAATCAATGTTTTATAGTAATTAATTCTTAAATAAATAAATAAAAGATTTGCTTTCATAAAATTAATTTAGAGGACGCCCTTTAATGAACGTAAAAATAAATAATTCCTGAATTTATGTAACAATTAGGTACAATTTACGTACTTTAATGTGCATATATACTAAAAAATGGTATATAACAATCACGGCAACGTTATCGCTACAGCTTTTAGTCACAAGAACTGGTCAAATAGCAGTCATATAAACGTTTACATAACGTCTATACCACCGGATTAGGCGCATTTTATACAGCATTTAGCTGAAAAGTGGCTGAATAGCTGTTATAACGGCTATCTTTGGTGGTATAAGCCACCCTTATATAGCCAGCGGTTGTAAAAGTGACTGCAATTGATACTTTATTACAACTTCTAGTCGGGTAATGCTTTAAAATGATATAGAATGGTAACAAAAGGAATCGCGCGCATGATCATTAAAATTTGCCGTCGCAAATATAGAATTGCTAATGGCTATTAATATATTGTATTTTATTGACTTTAAAATGATTGTATTTAATACACCAAATTCTCTTACGCGCATCATTTATTCGACAATATTAAGTAACATGTCTAACAAAATTTTAACGCGCATTCATAATATTAATATTTTAACTAAATTTTTATTCATAATTATGTTGCAAAGTTTTTTTGTAAATTAATTTTATTCTTGCAATGAAAAAGAACACTTGTTGTGTATTATTCACACACTCTGAAATAGGATTTATCTATACTAATATTATAAAGAGGTAAAGTTTGTGAGGTTGTAGGAAGTAATCTCTAGATCTACTGAACCGATTTTGAAAATTCTTTTGCCAATAGAAAGCCACGTTATTTGTGAGTGTCATCCGCTATATAATAATCCAAAAAATAAAAAGATATTTTCGCGGTAGTCGGATTTCCAAAGTAAGTCGGAAAAAATGGTCGAACGAAAACGTTTCTAACGAACGCTGCCTTAACGATGAGAGATATATGATTTAAATCGTTAGGCCATGTTTATTGGTCATATTATCAACAATTATGAATTATTATGAAAATAAGTAAATTTATCATCTCAAGTGTTTAAAACAAAAGACTTTTCACTTTCACAGCATATAATTTCACTTTTACTGCATAAATGGTTAAAGAGATAAGACACTCACGAATAAGACACTCACAAGAAGACACTCACAAGAAGACACTCACAAATAACGGTAATATAGTCAAATTGGCATGCAAATATAACCCTTCAGTAAAAAAATAACCCTTCTTTTCAGGCAGTCAGGAAATAAATCATAGCACTCAGTACTAACCAAACCACAGTCATAATTTCATCACAAGTAAAAAGCTTTACCGCCCAACGAAGTGGGCACGGGTCAGCTAGTCTATTATAAGTGTATTTTATGACTTAAAATGCCTTTGCTGGGTAATGTTCACACACACTGAAATAGGATTTACCTATAATAAATGTATTTTATGACTAAAAAAATGGCCGATTTTATTATATAGCATCTGCAACTTTAATATAAATTTATACAACTATAAGCTGCGTAAGTGAGGGCCTAGTGACAACTATACAGCTTTAAATCTTTGTAAAGCAATTACTTCACTTTTATATGACTATAAGCTGTATAAGTGTGGGTCTTGTAACCAATATACAGCCTTTGGTGGAGTAAAGGTTATGGAGTAGCTTTTGTTTTGCTTGTTCTATAAAGGTTATTTATTATACTACTATACTATACAGCTGTTAGTCATAAAATTGTTATAAATTAGTATGTTTTATAGTGATTATACTACCCTTATCGACTAAAAGGCTTTATACGACAAAATTATGACTAAAAGGTAATATAAGCCAAATTGCTTTAAATGACACCTTTACATAGCTGAGAGTTAATCTGAACGCCTTTACATGACTTTCAATTACCTTAAAGCTATATTTGGCACTTCTTATATGGCTTTTGTGCTTTTGGGTGGACTTCAAACTACGACCAGACTGAAGGATGGAGAAATCCAGCCAAATCTGGTAGTAAGGGCGTTAGGTCAACCCACAGCATTTACTTCCTAGTGCCTCAAAGAAGGCATTGGACTGTCACGGACATTTTGCCGCAGTTAGACGATGAACTGTGTTGTTCCAAAGTTTCAGCGTTCAAACGATGGTTGAAAGAATGTTCTAATGTCGTTATAACTTCCTGCAGTGTCAGATTTGCCCTTAGTAAGATTACTGACTACTAATTCGAGACTCAATCGTCATTCACCTAGACTATTATAATTAGTGGTATAGTTATCATAGTATCCATCGGACCTAGTGGAATCCCGGAAACCCGGCAATTAAGGATCCCGATAGAACTCGGAAGGAAGCTCGCTAATAGCAATTCTCACGTGCATCGGCCTAGTGACGTCACGGCTTCCGGTGCGGCCCGAGTGGTATAGGGAGAGAATGGGGAAGGTCGGGGAGGAAACCAAATCGGCACGCGCGCCAATTTCCGGCGCCAAGCCAATAATTATTGCCGCCCACGAACCCCACCCGCGACGCTGATTGCCGCCCGGCAGATTTATTTCTTTCCGGGAAACGTATCGCTTGCGTATTCGGAAGAAAAATTCCAACGGAATATTGCGAAGATTCGGCAGTAAAACATAATTATAACAGACAATGCAAAGATTTGGCAGTGAAGCATAATCATAACACTGTCAAATGGGTCTCAAACAGGTAAAATAAAGGCTTGACTGTAACCTTTTATCTCTAAATGTAGAAAAAACAAAATATATGACGTTTTCCAAAACAAGCAAGGGAATGCAACAAACAGCTGGACTATCCCTCATAGTACACTCATGTAAGGACAGTCCATCAACTATCTGTGCTTGTTCTAATCTAGACAAGGTGAGCACGATTAAATACCTAGGCTTGACTTTGGACGATAGATTGACCTGGTCTTACCATATCTACAACACAGCGGCTAAAATTCGCAAACTCATTCATCCATTTAAACTTCTACGTAACGTAATGTCGAAACCATTACTAAAAGTTGTCTATTACGCACTTGCTCACAGCATTATATCATATGGGATTCTTGGTTGGGGCGGTGCAGCACTATCACACCTCGATCAACTTGTTAAAGCTCAGAAGGCGCTGTTAAGAGTTGTCAACAAAAAACCGTTGAGATACCCGTCTGAGCAACTTTTTCGTGAGTTCTCTGTTCTTGACGTACGGCAAACATTTGCTAAAACGATAATACTCTATTATCATAAACATAAAGAATTGCACCAGCACACAACCCATAAAATTATTACACGAGCGATAACTAATAGTAACCACATAGTGCCCAAACTGAATAGTTCCCATGCACAAAGACATTTTCTTTACTTGGCACCGTCGTTGTTCAATAAAACAAAGGATATACCCGGCATTTATACTCAAGGTATTAATATAAAAATAAATATAAACAAAAAAAGAATAACCCACTGGTTGATCACCCAGGGAAGGAAAGAAACCGAAAAATTAATTTGCTTTATTCCTATCTAACTTAACATTCCTAACACAATATTATTAACCTACCATATATTTATGATTATTATTATTTATGATTATTATATATTATTATTATTATTATCACACACCTTTCTAGATAATTTGAAATTTTATTTTTTACTAAAATTTTACTTTACTTGATTTTATTTTTCACGGCATTGTTCAACGAAATTTTTTATTTAGCATTAGGCAGTACGTACTTAATTATATGATTCTGAGCCTACCTTAGTGCGGACGTCTCGTGCGATCCAGTTAGGTTAGGTTTAATTCATTTGTAACTAATACTATGATTTTTTGTAAATAAAGAATTTGAATTTGAATTTGAAACATACGTACGTTGTGTAATATTCTGTATGTAACATCTGTTATGTAATCTTTGGTGTTTCAGCGCTTAGCAACACTGCCAGGATTATTTAGAACTTTATCAAACACCTAAAGACGGAAGTTCTCTAAGAATAGTACATTCGTAACGAAATAGCGTATTTACCGCTCTCTGACGTGTCATAATATAATATAGGTAGTAATATACTAGCTACTGTAAATACCTTTCTTATAATAGCTTTTTGCATGATAATATGTTAAGTATCTTAACTATTTTAAATACCAATAAAAAATATATTGGGTTAAGCATCACAACATTAAAATAATTTGAAATAATCATTAATCGTTAAAATGAGGTTAAAGATAATGTCATAACATTGAATAAAAAAAACAATAATTAAAGTACTAAGTAAAAATCCAAATAAAAATTTTAAAAATGTAAAATTTAATTAAAATGTATACTAATATTATAAAGATGTTATTATAAGTAAAGATTTTAAAATTAAATTAAATATTTTAAAGAATTTGTAAGTTTGTATGTAGCGGGTAATCTCCAAAACTACTTATCCGATTTCCAAAATTCTTTCACTAATAGAAAGCTAAATTACCGAGTAGTGCTATAGGCTATACTTTATTGTAATAAATATTAGTTTTCAATACGAAATAACGCTATTTGCTTTATTGGTGTTCGCAATATTGTACAAAATTCCGAACGAAAAATTCCGACGGAAAATTCCAAAGGAATATTGCGAAAATTCGGCAGTGCAACACAATAACAACAGACAATGTCCGTTATGTATTTTTTTATGTTTCAGCGCTTAGCAACAATGAGTATTTGATAATAAGTAGATACATGACTGTGTGGTTGACTACAATGGGCGAATCCGTCACCACAGGCTGGTATAACGATATGTGATCGTTCATTCAGCCGTGGGAAAAGCGTAGAAAACTTATTCAATGACAATCCACAATTGCCGGATATGTATATTTTGATATGTCATTTAATGTGATATTAGATAATTTTTAGTTTAAATATGATTACTGATAAAAGTGATAGTGATACTAGCCTGACGCTGTGCGTCTCGAGCTCTCGACGCGATGATTTGTATGAATCTGCGAAGTACTTGTGTTGTTACTAAACACATCATTACAGTGCGGAATTAATGGTTATTCAATTGAATGTCATCAGTAATATTTTTTTATTTATTTATTTATTTAGGTACATAGGATTAGGTATTATTATAACTATCCTAATATTATAACTATCCTATTTTTTTGGTCTTTTTTTATTATTGCCATCTATTGGTTACATACTCGACTATTGTGAAATTAAATTGTAAGCTCACTGAAAGTAAATAGTCGAATAACTAGAAGGCAATCTGTTTTTTTTTCTTTATTGATTTCATCTAAATTACTATTATTTAATTAATATATACATTTTATTTAGGCTCGTTAGTTAAAGCGGCTAGTTAATTCTACGATAAGGGCCACCTTCCAGTATAGAGAGTAAAGAGTTATATTTGGACGGAAGGCTGTGCATCAGAGACTTTCAGGGAATGTATACTGCTTAGAGACCGAATCGACCTCCAGAATCCAATCTGAAGTTTCTCAATTATTGAGAAAGGTTTTGTAGTTAAATGTTTGTTGCCTTTAGAGCCATCCCGGAAAAACTGTTTAGGGGTTTGGAGGATACTGTCAAACCCTTGTTGGGACGAGCCACTGAGAGGCTAATTACCTCGCGAATAACAGCGAGAAATTTGTCATGGCGGTAAGTGTACCGTCCTTGATTTAAGGCCACCTTGCAGCCAGCTAGAATATGTCTAACTGTGCAAGGGGAGCTAATGGGCCCATGATGGGTTGGCCACGAAGACCCATGTGTTCAGGGTCGATCACACCTATCCGACGGCCTCCACGCACGGGGTGCGAACCTGGGTAGGACTCTGGCCCTGGTCAGTTTCCCCTGGGAATCAAACCTCTGGCGCTCCTGGACGGTCTGCACACCGTGCGGCGCAGGCCAATCGATTGTGCTCTCCGACTAACAGTCGGGGGAGTCTGGAAGCTGTATTGTTTCCTATAGAGCGGGGGTGGTTGCGTACCTTACGGCGACTGCTCTTGAAATGACCATTGGCCATTCGATCCCGGGTAAGAGGCGGGCAAAGGATACCATGGTCCGCGATAGATTCTGTATTCACCATTTCACCGCTTCGTAAGGGAGAGGACTGCGTAAGCGACCTCGAACTCGGAACCAATCGAGAGAGCGGAGAAATCTGGTCACAATTGGAAGTTAGGGCGCGAGAGTCGGGCCCGCCAGGTAGCATAACTGGCTATCTCGCGGTAAGGCGTTGGTCTCTAACGGGTTGTGGCGTAGCTAGACGCTGGATTGTTTTGTCCAAAGTCTTCTACGCTCACTGCAGATCGATAGAACGACTAATCGTTAAAACTTCCTGTGGTGGTTAACAATTCTGTAAATTATGGGTTTTAAACAGTTAAACCTTATTAAGTGATAGTTTATAAAGTAGAAGTTACTTGAACTAAAATGTACCGACGAATTGTGCTGCAGAATTAAAACAATAGCTTGCGGAAACATTTTATCTTGTGGTTGATGTTAGTTGGAGCGTCTTTCATTAGCTAGAAGTAGAGGCACCGGAGCAGAGAAAAGTTTAAAAGTTGTTTATTGCATTGTCTTCATAAGGAAATTGAATCAGCGCAGCGACGTGAACCGTTATATTGTATCCAATATTACAATTAGCATTAAGTTTTACACGAACGTAGTTATTTTACCACGTTAGCACTAATTATCTACAAAACTGTTACATTTATAGGTGAAGTAAAATTTATAATATACAGCTCGGCGATATTGACATATTTAACACGTCTTCTATAGCTACTAAGAAAGCTATTATAAAGACGGTGTTGACATGTCATTCTCATTGCTATATTTTTAACAATAATAAAATATGTAAAGTAATTATGAATAAATATTAATAACATGTATGTCTGACTGTGGTTACTAACATGTGTTCATTTAATTAATTTTCTTTTTATAATTCCTCATTTCCCACCTCCTCTTTATGTCTTTATTAAAAAAAAAGGGAATGTTTAAAAGGAAAGATGTCTTGGAATTTCATAATGTTTTGTGTAATATATTGAAACTGGTGAGTTGCCACCTACAACGGGCGAACCCTTAATTCTAGGAATGTATATCAAATTAATAGTCCTTTCAACCTGGAGTGCACGTAGAGGACTTAAGGCCGGATACAGCTCATCGGCTTAGCTGTGTTCACCAAGGCCGGACATAGTTAAGCCGACTTGCCTGTGAGATTCCAATGCCTTACCGTGTGGCATTAGGGAGTTTACCCAGCGGACAGCCACGCGCCCTCTTTGCTAGATGTGGCAAGACTTATTCGTTCTCCCGTCTGATCAAGGGTTCGACCACGCTTGCGCGGCCTCTACCTCATGTCAGCTGTTATTCAGTTCGAATTTATCGCGGACTGTTTTGTCCTTTACCCGTCTAGCACTCGGGATCGGGTGGCTAAGAAGTCGTTTCAAGATCGGCTGACAGTATTTCAACAACCACCGCCGTTTCTTGGGAAAAGTATAGGATCATTTCCAGACCCCATGGCCGGAGTGCACAACTTATTTTGTCCACTACAATAGGCGAACCCGTCACCTCAGGACATTTTAACGATAGTGATCGTTCTATCTCCCGTGAGATGAGTGTAGATGACTTAGAGATAATACAAACCTACCGTCTAGCTAAGCCAACATGCCCGACAGAGACCAATGCCATACGGCGAGGCACCGGAAATGTTATCCAGCAGGTAGCCTCGCCCCCTGAATACCAGTTTTGATACGATATCTCCTTCTAGAATTAATAATCAGGATACCTCCGACCTCCCAATTGGTTTCGGATTGGAAGTCGCTTGCGCGACCTGGACCTGCCTTATTTTCAGCTGGAATTCAGTTTAAATCTATCGCGGATTAAAATCATCTTTTACCCGGCTCTGAATTCAGGATCTGGTAACTAATTGTTTCAAGAGTAATTGACGATATGTCAAAATCTACCCCCGCTTTTTAGGAGACAGTATATTTCCGTAGTCTCCACACTCCTTCAGTAATTAGTTACAGTTCACAAACCGACTGGTTGACGCCGTACGGTGAGCAAACCGTTCAGTAGCTTCGGGAGGCTTTCCTCCAGGGGAGACGGATCTATCAGCCGAAAGGCCTGAGATGCGAGATTCACACCTGGGATAGTCCCTCACATGAGGAGTCGACCGAATAGGAGCTGAATCGTGAGTTAGACCGACCAGGAAATACAGTGGATCTTACGGCCCAAGCTGCACGAAACCGTTCTCTATCCGCCGGAGTGCAAAGTCGATTGGCTAAAGAAGCATCATGCACAAACCGTCCAATTGCGCCCGAAGGACATCACCCAAGGGAACTGACACACTTGCCGTAGCAGAGGAAACAGAGCCCATACCAGGGTTCGGTTGTCGATTCGATTGTCTACGTGAAGTTTACCGGATGGAGGCTGAACCGCGATTTGAGTAGACACAAGTTCTGCCGTCGTAAATGAAAACACAGTAACTTCATTTACTGTGTTTATACAAGGTTGTTTCTTTAAAATCACGAGTTGGAGTACTATAAGGCAAATTTTTCGGTTTGTCTGTCGATGGATAGTTTCTGAGATACCTTAAATAAAAACACAGTATTTAAAAAAAACAGATTATTTTTAATACAAGACACAGTATGTATAATTTTTAAAGTTATAATAAAGTAACCTATTATTTGCTGTGATCTTTTTTAATACTTATAAGCATTTAAGAAATATTTATGTTTGGTTACTACACGGCTTCTTCAGATACTGTGGTTTTAGGTAAAATTTTGTTAAAAATAATTTATTAATACACGAATTAATCACAGTACCTCAATTACTGTGTTTATGGTGCCTGCAGTTTTTATGCAGAATTGAAGTTCTAACTATATTTTAACATTAAAGATTAAAATAAATAATCTTGATTACTTTGTTCATGAAAACAAATATTAAAAAAACTGAACTTTGACAGTGTTTTTCTCAAAACGTCTTTTTTCAAGTTACTGTGTTTTCATTTACGACGGCAGAGTTAACGAGCGCGTCTCAGTGACTTAACTGCATGCTAATCATTAAACGCATGTCCTGAAAAATAATAAAATAAATATAATGTCTTTCAGAAACTGATGTTTTCTACCCTTATCTTGATTAGCCATGTAGATCTACATAAAATATAGAAATTTGAAGCCACCTCTTTTGCGATTTCGCCCACATTCGGTGCAACCATTTGGCGCTGCGGTCGCCATCTGCTCAACTTTGCTAATATAAGCGGAGCCGCCACTCGACAATTTTCCGCCAACTTACTGACCGCAGCGTTGATATGCCTCTACTCGCCCCGCGCGAGGACCACGCGGCGCACACTGTACTTCGCGTATTCCATACGTAGCGGAATATGTTAATCTCGTATCAGAGTAAAAGTTACGGTCAAAAATCGGATTTAAACTTTATATATGATGCAATGGCCACGTCGCACTTTTACGTAATCTGGGAAGCGTGTAGTTTCAGCCGTCTGAGCGACCAACTCGTCATATTTGATATTAAATATAGACGGGACGAGAATCCCTATATTATTAATTCTAACAACAAATCGTGTAACAATTAATTCCTGGAAGATTTAAGACTAATTTACCTTTGTCCCAGCTATAGCCGCCACAAATAAATTAGTCGCGTAGTTTCCGGGCGTCATTAGACTAATTTGACCCTCGTGAATCCTAATCTGCTCAGTGCCAAGTCAGATTCTGCCCTCTATGCTCAGAAATAAAGATGGCTTCTAAGCTGATGGTATCTTACCTTGGTTATAAAGGTTGTTTCTGATCATTTCACTTCAAAATGCAGTTCCAGGTACTACATTCATTGTTTTTAGTGTCTCTAAGTACAATGAAACAGGTCCTAGGACCAATCGATAACCGAAAGTATTTTTTTAAGATAGCGACGTTATTAACCCCTCGCGGCCCGCGGTTTGAATTTTAATGTGTGCCTTACGGCCCGTAAGAAATTCGCGAGTCTCAAAAAAAAGATGGCGTTTCAGAAAAAAAACGATTACTCCGAAACTGTCACACCGATCGTCTAAAAAAGACCTGTTTTATGTTCCTATTGAAATTTGCTATTAGATATTTGTAACGTCGTTATGTAAAGCAATAAAGATTATTCATAATTATTAGTCGATTAAATAATCCATAATTAGCGGTCGGCCTCGCCTGGCCATTTCGGGCCGTCTGGGGTTCGACGGTAAATATCAATTCTGGACGTTTCGGGCCGTCTGGTACGCGAGGGGTTAAGGACCGGAGTTATCTGTTTTCACTGTGAGTGGCATAAAATAAACTTCTAAAGTTATTGGATAATTTATTAGGGCTGCTGACTATAATGCGTAGGTCAGAGATATAAAGATTGACGTATTTTTATAATAATAAAATAATAATAAACTCTTTATTTGCATTTAAAAAGTATACAAAAAAGGCGAGCTAATTGCCACATGGCAATGTCTTACAGCTAACCTAAACATAGTGGTACATGCGCGCATTGTGAAAATAAAGATTATTACATAACATACAGACAAGTGGAAGAATTTAAGACTAATAGTGCCCGAGGAGAGGAAAATTGGGAGAGGAACAGGAGACAAAGGGAAGAACTGGTTACTTCTTAGAAAGGTAGTAATCCTTAAGGTGAGTCTTAAACGATGGTAAAGAAGGCGAGTTTCGTATATTTGCTGGGAGATCGTTCCAGAGTCTTGCACCATGGACACAGAAAGAATAGGAATAGAAATCACTATTATGACTCGGAATTTTTAATAAACTGTCAGAGGCTGACCGAAGTACGAGACCGTGGGAACTTAGTGGTTCAAAAAGCTCCTGGAGATAGGATGGGGTTAGTTGGGTGAGTACACGATATAGGAGAGCCAGTATATGAACATTTCTTCTTTGGCGTATTGGCAACCACTTTAACTGTGCCCTATAGTCGGACACGTGATCATACTTACGTAGACCGAAGATGAATCGTATGCATACATTTTGCAAACGTTCAAGTTTGTTGAGCAGTTCCTCTGATAAATCGAGATAAGCCACATCTGGATAGTCAAGGAGAGGCAAGAGGAGAGACTGTGCAAGAGATTTTTTTGTGTCCATAGGAAGAAATCTTCTGAGTGTTTGCAGAGGGTGAAAACTAGCAAATATTTTACGACTTACCTCGTCCACGTGTGGTTGCCAGGATAAATGTTCATCGATAATTAGACCAAGATCTTTCACTTTTTGCGACAATGGTATGGTGATATCGTTTAGTTTTAAAAGCGGAAGGGATTTTACATTTACTCTGGAGAGCAATTTACGACCTCCAATGAGTATAGCCTGGGATTTCAAAGGGTTGATTAGTAGACCCATCAGCGCACACCATTCACAAATGGCCTGAAGATCAGAGTTCATGATGGCGATCGAGGCATTGATGTTTTCGGGAGAGAAATGATTATATATTTGGACATCATCTGCATACAGATGAGTATGTCCACGAACTTTTATCGTTATATGCACTGAAGCAATTTGTTAGGTACCTACATTTTTGTTTATTGGGTTGCCAATCATGATAAGGGACACATGAGAATCACTCGGCGAATGGTAGTGATTTTTTAATGCCATCTATCGCTCCTAAGAACGCAATGGTTAATAACGTTGTTGACATATCATTTTAATTGCGGTAACATAGTAATACAATTTATTCAAGAATTTATTTATGTATTACTTTTGTTATTTTTTATTTTCATATCAAGTAATAGTGCGAGGTAATCAACGGCCCACATTCACATGACCATGCTCAGCGCATACCCAACTAGGCCGAATATAGCCTGTATCTGGGCATAAGACTTATATTCTGACTTGCGTGGAGAAGCCTAACTGACGTAGCTACTCATATAGATACATATACACATACACACATACATATACATACATACACAAATATATAAATATAACGAGCTAGATATATTATAGAATAATTCTTTTGAATTATATTACAATATATTACATTTTGTTTAATATCTTATATCATATTATATAGTATAATAGTAAAGTTATGCGGAAATATTATTTTTTTTAGTTATGACTTGCAGAAGTTTGTTCTCTGTCTTTGAACGGCCTATGTCGTCAAAAAGCCATTTTAAAATATTTTTTTAGAATAAAATGGTACTTTCTATTTCTTCTATTTTGTCATCAAGACGGTTGAATATTTTCGGTACGATATAGTTGAACTGTCTTTGGGCAAATGAAGAATTAACTCGTGGAACGGCATAATTCAGACCTGCAGATGCTCTTGTAGTTCGATGTTGCTGGTTTCGTGGTCGTTTATCTGAGGTTTTAAACATAATGGTATTATGATAGCTGACATTCTAATTTTCATATAATTAAATTCATTTTTAAAAAAAAATACGAAGGCATATTGCTGGATTGGCAATAAAATATATATTTTTTGATTATTCTACATAGAATTTGCATTTCTATTTTAATATATTATACTCCCTGACTCATTACATTAGCATATTTTGATTATTTGTATGTAGGTAATATTGAATATAATATTACAGCCATGACAACTATCACGATAGTTATGTTTATAATAATGAAATTTTTAGCATTTAATTTTGTGACGCATCCAAGTGTAGGAATGCCTATCTACTGGAGTAGTTGATTGTATTGTATTGTATTGTATTGGTTCGATGGAAAAACTTGAGTGACTGTTTCACATCGAATATGTATTTACATTAATTTTATTTACCTATTGTAAATCCTCCTCCCTCCCCCATGTGCGTTTTTCTTTGAACAAATGTTTAATAGAAAACATATAATTAGCTTTAGCCTTGACATTTTTAATTTTATATCCTATGAATTAAAACAGTCGTATACTTCTTGAACAATATTAAATAAAAATTATTTATTTTAGGAACACATATTTTCCACTTTTATGTTGAGTAACCATGCTGATCTACATAAATTATAGTAATCTGAAGCCGCCTATTTGGCGTTTATGCCCACATTCGGTGCAACCATTTGGCGCTGCGGTCGCCATCTGCTCAACTTTGATAATATAAGCGGAGCCGACACTCGACAATTTTCCGCCAACTTACTGACCGCGCGCTGATATGCCTCGGCCCGCGCGGCGACCACGCGGCGCACACTGTACTTCCCGTATTCCATACGTAGCGGAATATGCTAATCTCGTATCAGAGTAAAAGTTACGGTCAAAAATCGGATTTAAACTTTGTATATGTATATATACAATGGCCACGACGCACTTCTACGTAATCTGGCGAAACGTGTAGTTTAAGCCGTCTGAGCGACCATCTCTTCATAGCTAAAATTAATTATAGACGGAACGCGAATCCCCATATTATTAATTCTAGCGGCAAATCGTGAGACTTTTAATTTCTGGGAGCTGTAACGGACCTTAAGTCCACTACATATGATCAACAAATGCATCTATTTCCAGTGAAATCCACTGACACAATTCAGCTATTATTTTGACTCCTGCACCTATGAATCAGCACGATGAAACAATACTTTTACTCGGAATATTTCAAATTGCATCATTGCACGGCCTATATAAACCGGCCAAAAAGCAACCAAATTATCAGTCCCCGATTGATCACCTTCCCCCAAGGTTGCGACGGCATATCCGGTACCCCTCTACGAGGTCGCTCAACGGATCCGGCCCCTTGGTTTCCTTTCCTCATTTTCCCTGAGTCTCGAAGCATCAGTCTGCAATCCCACAGACTCGAGCCGTGCCCAGTACAAAATACTAGGAGCAAACATACAATCCTCATCCACTCTCCTACATAACCGCCGTCGCGCAACTCTCGCGTCTCGATAAAGTAATCCGGGCGCTCGTTAATTCGGCAAGCGTTATAACTGGCAATATTCAATCGATTCAATCAATAAATATCTTCTGCTTCATCAAAACCGCCTTTAAATACGGAGATAACTCATATGTTGAGACCACCACCTCACATCGAATAATTTGGAGTATTGTGAGGGGTGGTCCCTCACAGAGCTTTTATACTAATTTGAACGTTGTGAATTTGAATCTGTTTCAAGTTTTCCTTATAATTGATAGTGTTTTGATACATTAAACTATTTTCTTACTTTCTTTCTTTATATCAACACGCTGATCTGTATACATAAAATAATTTATTATATATTGTATTACATTGAAGAAATCCATAAAACGATATGGCAACCTTTTTGAGACGGTTAAATGTAGGAGGCGCTTATAGCATTGACGGGAAAATTAATGAAATTAATACATCTGTAATATCATTAACCCTTGATATCGCGGGGTAAAAATTTAGTGTCACTTCTGCCCGGGACAGTTTTGCGCGTAAAGTCGATGGCCTTGAGAAAAAACGACCATAACTTTTAAACTACTATACGGATCGTAAAAAGAATAACTATAAAATTATCGCATTGAAATTTGAAATATAAAACATGTATAACATTGACTCGTAAAACAATTAAGATAATAATGAATAAATATTACAAAGTCAGCATAGCGCGGAGCGCCCTAACCAATATTGATTAGATACCATTTTAGGCATTCGTAAGCGTCTAACCAAGAATGGTTAGCTCAAATAGAAAGGGTTAATAATAACGGCTTTTTATTATAAAGGAGCGATTGATTATAAAAAGTTAGTAATTTAATAAACGATAACAATAATAATATTCAAATACTAGTGCTATCTATCGTATTGTTTATATAGGATGATTACATCACAGAAATATTACCAATGTAATCAATTATAATACGGATAGTTCCTAATACAAACCTATCAGGAAATAGTAATCATAATCATTTTCTTTTTGTAAAAAAGACTACATCTACAAAAATCAAATAGGTAGATCCATAATATAGTGAAATCGCCAAGGAATGTTATATATTATTATCCCAACTCTTACATAACTACATTACTAAAAAACGCTATGCACAGACGAGGAATACCAGAGACCATCATTGACTGGACATTGAGTATGCTATCAAATAGGAATCTGACCGTCTATCAAGGCGACACCTCCATCACGGGAATCCCTGCCAAGGGCTGTCCACAGGGTGGAGTCATCTCCCCCCTCTTGTGGAGCATCGTTGTAGACGAACTCCTAACAGATCTACAAAACCAAGGCTTCTCTGTCTACGGCTACGCTGATGACGTGGCCATAGTAGTAAGAGGAAACTTCCTATCAATACTTAAGGAGCTCATGGACAAAGCAGGAACCTGAAGACAGCATACACATTGTTGGTCGCTGTCCAGGGCTCGCCGCCAAAAGACACAGTTTACTGGGACGAGCCTTTCTCGAACCCAGCGATCTGCCCAACTTGAAGGTCAGTGACCTGCTTGGACTGGTAAGAAGTACCGGGCTACTAGCTGACCACTGACCTAATCACACAGTGGGTAGTTACAAAAGACCTCACAGATCTAGGTGACATCAAGGGCTGGAAACAAGCCCCCCACTCCATCTACTACTACTACTACTACATAACTACATAACAGCGTTATAATATATCACATTACATTACAAAATAAAGTGCCTCCTAATAAAATATAACGTATCTATGGTTTCATTACTACCCTAAAAAAATCGAGTAGTGAACGCCAAAAGTATTACAAATAATCTAGTAATGTTATACAAAGTCATTAACAAATCCTCCAGTATTATAATACTGATAGACGTCTCATTTTGCGTTTTCGAGACATTTTATTTGGCATTAAGATGTTAAACAACTCTCAAATTGATATGTCAAATGAGACATAATAAATTGAATGACGTGAACAATAAGGTATGGTAAAATAATAAATTAAATGGTCACATATGCTGCATTGCAGCATACTACTGTAAAAGGGGCGTATGCTACTGCAAATAGAGCACATCCGTGATGTAAGATATACCCACAACACAGTTTTATTAAGTGGATCAATTACGGTGTGAGTATCCGCTTGCTCCCTGAGGTGCATCACTGGCGCATTTTTCATCGGGTCCACTATACTAGCGAAAATTTCTTGGTGGTTTATCAAAAAGCGACTAAATGAAAGACAGGTACGTAAAGGTAGGTACTTTAATAAAACCCCAAGCGAGCGGGGCCAACATTACAAAGCCTACTAGCACCGGAACGACTAATAATAATAAATATCCTCACAAATAACAAATATCCACAATATATATATATATATATATATATATATATATATATATATATATATATATATATATATATATATATATATATATATATATATATATATATATATATATATATATATATATATATATATATATATATATATATATATATATATATATATATATATATATATACATATATCAAAGAAGTAAAATGACTTTCTTTTTATGAGGTAATTTTTCCGACCATGTAGGTACTCAAAAATGTTTATGATGTATTCAAAAATAATTTTATTTTATATTTAATAATATATACCTACGAGTAGGCGAAGCCTCAAAATCAGCTCGCGCCGATGCTGATTTTGAGGCTTTCCCAAGATTGACCCGCACAAAGCCGTACCACGTAGTCGAGATCGTGATATGCAGCCGCTTGCGACCGCTCCTCGAGTGACACGGGAGATTAGATGCAAAATGTTTGGTGGTATATTGGTTGAATTTTTGGTTATACCATAGTATAAAAAATAGGCTTTTATCGTAGTATAAATAAACTTTAGAGCGTCACCTTTCACTCCATAATTTGTAAGTTAGGTTAAAAGTTTTTCCTGATCAACGCAATCATATGCGTTCGAGAGTTCAAAGAAAATTTATAATAATTTTAGTCCATATATATTAATGCCCATTAATGCCTATTCAATAATTCACGTGTTCTGAATCGATAATCCTGATATCTGAGTCACCCAAATCTCACCAAATGTAACGTGTTCTGTAATAGACATCTTATCCGAGACACATACATATTTAAACTTGCGACGTACGAAATAGTATTACAGAATAGCGACGGTTGTTTACTGCTCTTAGATGTAGCCTATTCCGGAGCCCATTCCATTAGCAAAGAGCAGATCTGCAAGAGCGGGTTCTATTCGGAATTTGAATACTTCAATTATTGCACCGACTAGTCATTCCATTCTGATTCCCAAGGAGTTAGACAGTCCTTTGGTTCCACCACTCCACCGAACCTTCCATTCCAAGAGTCATTCCAGTCTTTTCATTCCAAAAAACCGACTCAGTAGTTTGGCTCCACCGCTCGACCGCGTCCAATCTGAGCACCCGGATATTTCCGGAATGAGTCATTGCTCACCCCTTCTAGTGAATTTGTCACACTGGCGGCGCAAACGGTTTTTTTTTGCAGGTCGATTCTTCTAGAATCGATCATTTCGAATATTTTCAATTCATTCTGCGCCCAAGTGTCGCGAATATTCCCCATTAATAATAACAGACAAGATGTTAAATAATTAGCGAAGTTAGATTTCGATATAAATAGGTGGATAATCTATACTAATATTATAAAGAGGTAAAGTTTGTGACGTTGTAGGAAGTACTTATTCTCTGAATCTACTGAACCGATTTTGTAGATTCTTTTACCAATAGAAAGCCACGTTATTTGTGAATGACATAGGCTATATATTAATCCGAAAAATGAAAAGACTTTTTTGTGGTAGTCGGATTTGCAAAGTAAGTCGGAGAATAAGCAGTCGAACGAAAACGTTTCTAAATAACGATGAGAGATATATGATTAAGTTCTAGAGCTTGATAATGCCTACAAAAAAGTCAGCGACAGCATATGTGTAACTTTTGAATTAAGGTCACAAAAAGTAGTATTTTATATTTTAAAAAAATAATTTAAATCGTTAGGTCATGTTTATTGGTCATATTATCAACAATTATGAATTCTCAAGTGTTTAAAACAAAGGACTTTTCCCTTTTCCTGCATATCATTTCCCTTTTACTTCATAACTAGTTAAAGAGATAATACGCTCACAAATAAGACGCTCACAAGAAGACACTCACAAATAACGGTATTATAGTCAAATTGGCAGGCAAATACATACATACTTATGCAGTAAAAATATAACCCTTCTTTTGGCAGTCAGGAAATAAATCATAGCACTCAGTACTAACCGAACCACACTCATAATTTCATCACAGGTAAAAAGTTATACCGCCAACGAAGTGGGCACGGGTCAGCTAGTAATATATAAAACTAGTAATATATAAAACACGCGATCTCTACTTTTATGAAGAGTGGAGATGCCTTTAAATTACTTTAAGACTGTTTCGCTAAAGAAGAGATGAACTTGCGGAACCGTTTCGAAAATGCGCGAAACGCGAAAATGTTTCGGTATAAGCTCTTTAACTGCAGGATGGATTCACTGGCGTCATTAACCCCTCAAATGAATGGCGATTAGCTCGGGGTGCCTACGGCAAAATGTTTATAAATTTATATTTACATTTACATTTACATTTAAATAGAGCGGGGTTTACTATAGAGCTATAGCATTACTATAGAGCGGATTGCTATAAAGCGGCGCACATTTACATTTATATTTACATTTATATAAATTTATATACATTTTGTATACATTTTGCCAAGGCATCCCTTAAGGGACGCCTCACATTTGAGGGGTTAAGAGCGATAAATCTTAATACACCATCCAGACGACTGAGGCAGCACTTATTTTTCACATTCCCATTTGGCAGACAAATCAATCTTTCCACTATTCTATCTCACGTGCATGCCTTATTAAAATATATGCAACACCGTAACAAATAGTGATAATATATATTATTTTTTCAAACTGGGACTCCTAACAATAAAACGATTTTAGGGTTTCTGAATCGTTATTATGCTTTTTAGTTCATTTACTATCACCACGTATACATACATATTTTTATCTTTTTATAATGGTAATTGATCTCAATAATTTTCATAGTAACAACTTTTATATTTATTTTGTTTTATTTTAAAAAATGTATGTAAGTATTTACATGACTAACTATAATATTTTTAATGAATCATTAGTTAAACGGCAAATAGGTAATAATAAATTTAGTGCACATCTAATATTATGCTTTAATAACAAATTATGATAACCCTTCGAGTAGCGGCATAATTTCATGGCAGACCGCGGCAATTTATTGGAATTTCTTGCAATATTGCGGCGCTCGATAAAAAGTACTATAACTATGGAAATACAATAACATAAAAATAATAACTATGGAAATACTATAACATAAAAATAATAACTGTACAATAATTGCATCGAAATTTCGTATATAGAATATTAAAATTTCATTTTGTAAAACAATTAGCTAATTATGAATAAATATGAGAATGCCGAAAAAATTAAAAAAACTCGGCATTTCTAACTTTAGAAATTGTAAATGCTATCGTGATCTTTATTAGATTCTATATGAAAGGTAATATTTCGGTTTGCTTATTTAAATACAAAAACAATTAGATATTAGCTCATAAAACCACCAAAAAATTTGATGATTTCTCAAAAAAAATCTCTAAAAAAATAACCTCATTAATTTACAAATACGCCGAAAATATCATATATTTCAGTGAAACACAAAGTAATATGTATTTAGTCAACGAATTAGGCAGACATTTTGCATTTTTAGAGTTATTTATCGAAAAAAACTCAATAATTAGTAATGACGCCATAGCACCCAATTTTTCAACTCATAAAAAAAGGTAAAATTGGAATAAAATTTACAGAAAAAAACTGAATTCGGTTGATAAAGTGTTTTAGAATCAAATTTACCTACATTTCTATTCATATTCCAACTAAAAACACTAAAAAAATACAAAAAACTGTTGACGACCCGATGTTTGACAATGACGACCGAAAAGCGATGTTTGACAATTGAATTTTACCAGAAATATGACATATACAAAGACGCGCGAAATTATTTTAGCGGTCGCCTATGTATCTATGGTAATAATGAGATATTTGGTATGGATTTTAGGTGCGTTCGAATTAGAAAATAATATTACTGTGCGCTCCGAGAGTAAGCCGCCAATATTGGTCGTTACGTAGTCAACGGTGTACTGATGGTGCAACCAAATTTGATCGTTACGTAGCCGAAGGTTATATTGGTAATAATATATGTATTTGTTAAGGTATTATTCTAAATAACTAATTAAAAATCTTTAGATATAATTTCAATGAAAAAAAACGCAGTTGGTAATATAATTTTGGTGGAGGAAGCGGATTTCTTCGAAAGAGTAAAGCTCATAACCCGGGTGTACCAGGAATGACCTAACACTACTAAAGACCCTGAATTTTTTAACGATTTTATTAAAACTTCGACTATTTTCTGAAGTTTCAGCTGACATGGGATCGGTAAATTTGCCACGTGAAGGACATTATAAAAATGAACCGCAAACTTTTATTGGCTCATGGCTGTCTCCACGGTTTTTTTTGCACTTTACTCAACTCTCATCGTCTAGAATTACTTCCTGACACAGTGCAATCTCTGGATGGCGCAACGAGCTAAATATTAAAAAACTAATTATTGGAATGATTTTATGTACTTGCTGTTAGTAGGGTGTTGATTAAGAAATACGATTAAGCCTTTTTCGAAATATTGGACTTGGACGGAAATCACATTGTGAAATTTTAGGTTGTAATACCTTGTTTGCAAGCGCCATAAATAATAGTTACGTTCGCCATAATATTAAGAAAAATATAATGCTACATCATACTGGAAATTACTATTTTAGTATCACGAAAAATATGTACTACAAATGTTGTACGAAAACACTACTGGTTGGGGGGGGGGGGTGACGTGGAGAAAACATAATTTGGGACATGAATGACCAACCAGCTACTATACCTATTTATTTTTGAATATAACCATTACTTAAAAGGGCTGTCCTCATTATCGGGTTTGACGATTGGAAAATATTATTTTAGGTCCGCTTTTAAGGATGACGGTAAATTCAGTAATGTAATTTGTACGTGGTGACCTGTCATTTCCGCCAGAGCGGATATGAGCTTCCGGTGGTCATTGAAGTCGTTAGGCTATTTCCGGCGTTTTAAAAGGGCGGTTTTACCTTTCAGTTTATCTTTGCGGCGACTTCGCGAAAGGTCGGCTCTAGTGCTGCAGAAATAACGACGTTCTTTTGTCGATATTTTAAAGGCTTTTATACAATATAAGAGATTGCTTTAAGGTAAGAATCTGGTAAATTTTAACCCTAGATAGCTAAAGTTCCTGAACTTCTATGATAAGCTAACCATTCGTATGTTTGATTATGTTATTTTTACATGACTGCCATACAAAAAAGGAAGTGTAATGTTTCCAGGTTTCATCAATGTATTTTTTCCGTTTACTTATTCAACCCTAACTTCTATACGCTTGGACCGATTTAGAAGTGTGTGGTATTATTTGAACCGTTATGTCATCCTGAGTGTCTAAAAGTCAATAAATTAACATAAATAAATCGTGTTTCGTGTCAAATGAAAGCTCTCATTGCGTACATTCTAAAAATATACATGCATATGGATAAATACATCAACCACAAATATTTCATAAGAAAACAGTGTCTGAAATAATTAAAAATATAATAGGACACTTTCTGTAACAGCAGTCGTGTTTTTCTATTATTTTTAATATATTTATTGTTAATATGTTTTCTTAGTAAAAAAATATTGTTGTTCAATCAAAATAAAAAAAATGGTCATATCATGGAATTTTCATGGAGTGGGCCTATCATAACACTATGAATACACATCTGGGGAGTGAGCGGCGGATTCCGGACTAACGACCGGCTGTGTTAGGTTTAGGACAGCTGCCTTACCATATGTGAGCGTTCATCTTACCAATCATTCGCTTCCCCTTCGAAGCCATAGAAATGCAGGAATCGCGATTTTAGATAATTTATCTAGCAAGGAGATAAATATTTTCTTGAAGACACAGAGATTTGGCTGGCAGGCCACGAGCGCCAACTTCCACCGCATTAAGGTGAACAGTGAAGCCGTTCATGATGACGACATTTGCGAGATCATTGTATTTATTTTTTATGTACCTACTCGTAGTCTATGATTTAATCAACATTATCATATTTATAAGAAATATAGGATATACAAAATATAATTATTACAAAAACGGATATTTATTTACCTCTTATAAATAGGATAGAATCGAATTTACCGCGTGAAATTTGTAGCACCCAACGTTTTGGTGACGTTGCAGCCGCCGTTGTCCAGGGTAGACTAAAAGAGCTCTCAATCCGATCTTTATACACTTCTTTAATTAAATAATTCTAGAAAATTTTATGACATTTTTCCAAGAGCAAGTAGGATTTTTTTTAAATTTCTACTTGCTTTTGGAAAAAAAAATATAAATATTAGATTATATAATTTTAGAATTATATAATACGGTCCAACAATGAAATATCTCATTATGTGCATATAAAATCACATTTTGATTTTACTGGCCAGTATAAAGGATTTGTAAATTCATTTGCAATTTATTCAAAATTTTCACCCCTAGAGCCCTAATTGACCGATATCGGCCACAACACGATTCAGCCTGACGACCCGTTTTAATTTAATTTTAATTTCATTTGTTTAACCCCTTGAGTATGATACGACCAAATCTGGTTCTGAAACAATTATCCGTTGAGTATGATACGACCAGATCTGGTTCCGCGTTTTTTTCACTTCTTTGACGTTCTCATATTTATTCATAATTATCTAATTGTTTTACAAAATGATATTTCAATATTCTATATTCGAAATTTCAATGCAATCATTGTGCTGTTGTTCTTTTTATGATTGGTGTAGTAGTTTCGTAGTTATAGTACTTTAAGTCGATGTCGCCGAAAATCCTGCAAAAGAGACAGATGCATCCATGAAAATACCCATTTACTCCAAGGGTTAATTTTATTTTGTCTTATTATGTTAATATGTTTTATTTTAATTATAGGTACAGTGGTTCGGCAGTAATTAATGTTTTGGTGAGACAGTGTCATAATTAATGTTTTTTTCTAATTTTTACAATTTTTTTTTGGGACATCAACTTGTCAATCGGCTGAGGAGCCGAGGCCTGAAGGGTTAATGTCGATGAGCCCCTTTTATCCCTATACCCTTGAATTAAAATGGATCACTTGTTTAAGGTGCGGTCTCTGAGACCGCGCTTGATTTGGCATGTTACATTATTACAAACGTTTAAAATATGTCCCTAGAATATATTTTAAAGCTTCTGTCGCATTTTAAAACTGCGGTCTCAGAGACCGAGCGGAGGAAACCATTTTTCCGCGTGCCATTTGGCCGTGAACTCGTTAAATTCGTTCCAATATGCGAGGGCAATCGATCATCGTGAGCAATTTTGATTTTCCAGCCGAGCGAGCCGACGGCAATCCGCGGCGTGATGTCGGCAAGTGGAGGCAAGTGCTTGACGCGCGCTGTCAACCTAACTTTTAATGAGTTCACGAGCCACTCGTCCATCCATGGCCTCAAGTATGTCACCAGAAGGGGACCGCTTCACCGGTAGGTATCTAATTATCATCTTTTCGCTGCGGCGAAATGTACATTTTAAAGTAACTCTATTTCAGCCGTTGAGAAACAGAGTGGCATATGTCGAAATGAATTGAGAAATTGTGATGGTCAATTTTGCAAACAAAAAAGAGTGTAATGTGTTCAGGGTTGAATGTATGTTTGTATGTTTGTTTCGGAGATAGATCAAGAGCCACTACACAATATTTTTGATTAACAGTAATATTTGTTAGTGCTGACTCTACTCGACTGCCCAATAAAAAACGAGTGAAATCTGTTCAGGGTTCATATATGTATCATAACTTGTTAAGGCTGGAACTGATTTAGAAGTAAGTGGTATTGTTAGAATCGTTATATCACCACGAGTGTCTTGCGGTAGCTCAAGGGACGAGCCTGGTTTAGACGGCCAAAAAACCATGTTTTTCATTATTTTCTTTTATTAATTTAAATTTGAAATCTGATCATGAATCTTTCATATTAGTTTGATTAAAACTTAAAAGATAAAATATTTTTGGTAATAGAAAATAAACTATTTTTGAAATCTTGAATTGCAAATGTTTCTACCGCTGCAGAAATAACGGTATCTGTTTGTGCCGGTAATAGGAAGCATAATTTTGCCTGAATCAAAAAAAATAAACGAAGATGTTTGCAAATATAACAACTTATGTCATTGATTTGTATTGTGCTAGAAAGATAATCAGCATTATTTTGTTTTATAAAACAAACATTTCAAATACATTTTTATGTAGGTTTTATTATGGCAACTATATAATATGCCAACATTTCAATTTAGAAACGGTTAGGCCACTCCGTATTTAATTTTTGTTATAAATTATTAGGCAGTTAAAACTCTAAGAAAATATGACTTAGTGTATATTTATTATAAATATACATTATAGCTGTGTTAACCCTTCGTTTGACCAAATTTGGTTGCATATCAGAACACCGTTGACTACGTAACGACCAATAACAGCTTGCTCCCTGAGCGCACAGTAATATTATTTTCTAATTAAAACGCATCCTAAAATCAATACCAAATATCTCATTATTACCATAGATACATAGAAGGCCGCTAGAATAATTTCGCGCGTCATTGCGAGGATATTTCTGGTAAAATTCCATTGTCAAAATCAGCTTTTTTATTTTCGAGAAATCATCAAAAAATTTATTGGTATTTATGAGTTAATATCTAAATATTTTTGTAAGTAAATAAGCAAAACGAAGTATTAGCTTTGATAAACAGTCTAATAAAGATCACGATAGTATTTTCAATTTCTAAAAAGAGTTCCTTATTTTGCTGTAAGATAAGTACAAGTTGAAAATGCCGTTTTTTTCACTTTTTCGACATTCTCATATTTATTCATAATTATCTAATTGTTTTACAAAATAAAATTTTAATAATTTACATACGAAATTTCAATGCGATCATTGCATAGTTATTTTTTTTATGATTGCTATAGTAGATCCACAGTTATAGTACTTTTTGTCGAGCAAGAAATTCCAATAAATTTCCGCGGTCTGCCATGAAATTATGCCGCTACTCGAAGGGTTAATTCGATAAAATATTTGTTTTTTTTACGATGAATATACATGAAATGAAACTTTTCTGGAGGTAGTAGAGAATTTCCAGGAGAAAACCAATACTTGATTCCAAAATATTTACTTTAATTAATATACGGTGTTTTGCATTTAAAGTTTGGGAACAGATAAAATCTTTATTCTTAGTAATACTTTAGAATGGATAACTAACTATTTTATATATTTTTAAAAAGTCGAGAGTCAGGCGATTAGTCATTAAAGTCCAATTATTATTGTTATATCTTAATCTGAAATCCTATTATATCTTAATCTGAAATCTAAGATCCTAATTTTTCTTACTCAATCATCAAATTGTTTATTTTAAGGTTTCTCTGGTTCATAGTGATTATCTTCGCTATTGTATCATCCGTGTTCCTAGTGATGGTATTCTGGAAGAATTACCTTTCTAATCCCACAAGGATAATTTTGGGTAGAAGAAATATCGATTTGTCGAATGTTCCGTTTCCAGCGGTGACTGTTTGTGGACCGAGGAGATTATCCCAAGGGAGAATAAATAATTTTCTCACATACATGTAAGTCATAATGAACTAGAGTTCACTCTAACAGTTAGTCACCTTTTTATTACTGCTATTATTATTTTAGATATATTCCAAACCACATCGATGTGGATCATTTACGGGAAATTATACCCTATGCGTCTAATTTCGTCGTAACTACTGGAATTGTAAATCCTGATAACGCTAAATTGGAGATTCTTCGCGAAGTTCTAAAATATAACAACCTTTCCGTAGAGACAACAATGACTAAATTGCGGCCGAATTGTACGGAGTACATTATAAAGTAAGTGTAATTTAGTGGATTCGAATTCATTGGGTTTACATTTCTGCTATTTCTCATAACCAATGTAGATATAAAAATATACAAGAATATTAAATGTTATTATATAATCAGTGAAATAGTAGACCGCAAGGCATCGTCGTAATTCACTACTACATTCATTATAGAAGCGGATACACAGTGAACTATTTATTTTAGAGTAGAGTGGGAGTAAGTATTTGTTTGTTTTTTGAAAAACTTTATTGCACACACAATTTAGAGGAATGTGCTGGGTCTATTGCCAAGTGGCAATATCTTGCTACCATACCGCTAAGGTTATTGTAAGTAAACGTTTATAACTCACCTGTATTTAAATAAAAGTATTAAGTAATATTTCTATAGCGGTCTTTGATGCAATCAAATTCAAATTCAAATTCAAATTTCTTTATTTATCTATAATATTACATGTATTTTTAAAATTCAAAGCCATCCTAACTAGGCCTCGCCTGTACTAAGGTAGGCTTAATATAAAAAAAGGTATAGTGGTTTTCGTAACTAGCTGTAATACATCTTTGTATATTATTATGTTACATTTGAGAAGTAAACAATAGAATAAGAAAGCGTAATAATTTTAAATTTAGGTATATACATATAAATATATACATACATATATAAATAAATATATATTTTATAGATAAATATAAAATAATACTAAATATATATACATATATCTCACAAATCGTGCCCTATTTTAATATATATGTTATTAATGTCTCCGTTTCTTCTCGACCCATAGTCAAAAGTGACTTAGTTATGTTTTTCTTTACGCCGTGACTATTCCTAGATTTCAGCCCTGCAGGAAAAACACTATTCATTTTGTTGAACAGTCGAGGAGCAATGTAAGAAAAGTGTTTTTGTGCAAAACTTGTTTTTTTTTAGGATTAAGTGCTGTCTGGTTGTTGTTACTCGTGTTCCTTTATGGTGTGTTGAATATAGATGATAATTGTCATGATTATAATAGTAGAGTATATTTGACGAACGTCAAGGACTTTAGATTCATTGTACAAGCTCTCAGAAGAATACCGGAAGGGTTTTTTGTGTATTTCTCTTACTAATCTATTATTACTCTTATTAATCGTATTGTGTATTACTCTTATTACTCTTACTAATCATTATATTATTCTGCTTAGGTGCAAATGGGATGGGGACATCATACCATGCGATGAGCTCTTCGAGAGATCCACCACAGTACTGGGATTTTGCTGTTCGTTCAACTACCGGAGCCCAGATATGAAAACTTTTACCCCAAAGAAAACGAAGAATTTTGGATTTCACACTGGTCTGACATTGGTAATTAAACAGGATACAATGGAGCCGAGGATAAAAAAGCTTTCCAAAGGAGCCGATTTAAGCAGGGTATTTGTTTTTCTATTGATCCGTAATTCAAAGTACAAGCCACAAATATCTTTATCCTAGCACAAAAAAAAATATTCAATAAGTGTACATATTCTAAATCTGGCTCAGAATGGACGTAGATTTTTTGAAATAATAGTTTACCACCTCACTAAAACTTAACATGTGTTAAGGTGATACTAGTAGTAGTAAATGGAGAGGGAGTCTTTTCCAGCCCTTGATGATCTTTTGTAACGACTTACTTTGTGGTTAGGTCAGTGGTCTGCTAGTAGCCTGGTACTGCTTACCATTCCATGCAGAATACTGACATTCATGTTGAACAGATCGCTGGGTTCGAGAAAGGCTCGTCCCAGAAAACTGTGTCTTTTTGCGACGAGGTCTTGGTAGTGACCAACAATGTGTATACTGTTTTCAGGTTCTTCGCCACATATTCGGCAGTCCTTGCTCTCGGTCAAGCCAATATTAAATATATGTTCTCTAAGGGTCGTGTGTCCGGTGAGGACACCGATAGTTTTTCTAAGATTCTTCTTGTTCATGTCAAGTAGGGCCTTGGTTTTCTTTGGAAGTGGTTGCTCCATCATGGTTTTCGTCTTGCGACATCCTTAGCTCTGTTTCCAGGATGCCAGATGTTTCTGCTCCAAGTAGTCCCTGATGATTTTATTACATATAGCGAAGGGTACCCCAACAACTGGCTCCACCGGGCATTTCAATATGCCCGGTTTTGCCAGTCTGTCGGCCTCTTCGTTGCCGGGTATGCCTTGATGGCCCGGTATCCATATTAAGGTGGAGGTGATACTAATATCGATTGTTAATTTTTGTCGAGATGGCAAGTTTCATATTTTTTCTTCTTCTTGTTCGTCCTCTCCTATTCCCATTATTTGAGGTCGGGTCTCTCCACATTTCTGCGCCAGGTCAAACGATTTTGGGTTGTCGTTTCGGACAATTGGGCTTTCTTGATGTCTCTTTCAATGTTGGAACACCAGGTCAGTCTTCTTTTGCTCGGGTAGTTTTAGAGCAATTCTACCACATGGTCTTTGATTTGTCTTTTGATTTTATCATACCAGCGTCTCATCTGGTACGAGACTAAAATAAAGATTTATAATTAGATACGACCTAAAATAATATATATATATATATATATATATATATATATATATATATATATATATATATATATATATATATATATATATATATATATATATATATATATATATATATATATATATATATATATATATATATATATATATATATATATATATATATATATATATATATATATATATATATATATATATATATATATATATATATATATATATATATATATATATTAATAATTGATGACATCTAAGTATAAAATAATAGTTCTTATATATTATAGACTTACATATATAAATACAATATATATATTATATATAAATTTATAATGTTAAGATATGTAATAATGTAATAAATACATATTCACATAATATGTTAATTTAATATAATAAGATGGTATATGATTTCGTGATTTCAAGTAAAAAATGGTTTTGTTAACAATTAATATGAAAAACATTACAATTCAGAATAAAAATTAATAATATATCATAGAAGTATATTTGAGTATTAAGGATTAGCGTCTTTCCTATATTTCCTAGATTTCTAGATTCTTCCTAGATTTATTAAAAAACCAAGCTTCAACCACTCTTCGAAAATTCTGGTAAGGTACGTCGTTGGCTAGCACGTCTTTTGTCAGTTTATTGTATAGCCTCGGAGCTAGAAAAGTACAGTAAAATTGTTTTCGTCCGTAGGTTGTGTTCTGACTACTTTTCGCATGTCTTCTACACAAATGTCTAATTGTAGAACAACTGGAATGACAACCGCGGTGAAACCACGCGCCTAAAAATGTCTCCGTTCATTCGCGCGTAGGATTTTAAAGCCTAGGATGGGGACATCACTCACTTACACTTCTTAATATAAAACGGCTGTGCCACCAGAAAAAAATCCCGGCAGATAGCCAAGGACGCGATCCCATTCAATTTAAAAATCGTTTTGCAAACGCGCGTCGCCTTAAAATTCACCGTTAACATTCGAATTTCGAACGAGCGACACAACGCAATGGAAATTAAAATTTCAAACTTGGGTCGCGCGATATCAAATGCGCACCGCCACAAATTTAAATATTGTGTCCTCCCATACATTTGTAAAATTGAATTTAAATATTATTCTTGCAGCTTGTATATGGGATATTCCAACCGAAATTTCACAACGGGATTTCTGCCCAACAACGCACTTGTGTACTGAATTTCAAGTCTTTTTAAGTACGATATTTAAAGGTTCAAGTTTTAATAGCGCACCGTTCTATTGGAACGATTTCAACCACAATCTTTTCAAAATTTGCCATTATGCCTGCACGCCAAATTTCAGCACAGTCGGATTAAGCGTTTAGACGCCATCGTGGAGGAATACACAAACAGACAGACAGAGAGGGACATACAGACACACATACAGATTTGTACTATTTAAAATAAATACTATATCATATCGCCGCAACGTGAATGATGCTTTATACATTTTAAAAATAATGAATGGCATATTTGCCTGCACTGACCTGGTGGGCGTTATTATTATTAACGCCCCAATGAGAATCACTCGCCAATTTCACATTTTTTGATTGCCACAGTTTAAAACTAATTCATCAACAAATGGAATACTCACACGATGCCATGAGCTTTATAACAACCTCTAACCCTTGGAGTAAATGGGTATTTTCATGGATGCATCTGTCTCTTTTGCAGGATTTTCGGCGACATCGACCTTAAAGTACTATAACTACGAAACTACTACACCAACCATAAAAAGAACAACTGCACAATGATTGCATTGAAATTTCGAATATAGAATATTGAAATATCATTTTGTAAAACAATTAGGTATTTATGAATAAATATGAGAACATAAAAGAAGTGAAAAAAACGCGGAACCAGATCTGGTCGTATCATATTCAATGGATAATTGTTTCAGAACCAGATTTGGTCGTATCATACTCAAGGGGTAGTATTGATATATTAAATAATTCCATAACCATTTACTAATACTTTGTGAATCAAACCCTAGCCAATACAACAACTGACTATATTTAGCTATTTTATTTATGATTATTACTATTTTTATACTTTTTATAAACTATGATATGCATTTTTTCCCTCTACACCCACACACTCAACATACTCCCCCATACACATGCGCGCGCACACACACACGCACACACACACACACAAACACACACTCACACACATACACACAGACACACACACACAGACACACATCCTAAAGTCAACTCTTAAATGTAATAAAATCTTTTAGTTTTACTAAGTAGTTAAAACTATTTTTTTGTAATTTCATCGAAATCCGTAATTAAGTAATCTATAGTTTTATAATGTAGTTTGCTGTGTAATTAATGCGGTGTGTTTTTTAAATAAATAATATATTCTTTCAAATTTATTATTTTCTTTATTTTACATAATTTTTATTTAAGTTCATACAAATATTTATAAAAACTTAAATGCACGCCTTAGAATAGGCGACATTAAAGGTTAGGTGACAGGTCTGATGATAGGATCGATAAGGAATTGAGGGCGTACACAAATATTATCATATGAAGCTGAAAATTTACATGTTGATTCAGTTCCGACGACAATGCTTTTTTATGGTAAGCATGACCTGATTCTACACCCAGGGTTTGCTACCGACGAGGGAGCTTCTTACTGGTTAACAGCACAGACAGTAAATTTTGTATGCTCATTTAATTATGATAGCCAGTTCTAAGTTTTACCAAGATAGGACTGCTTCGGCCAGGATTGTCTTCCAACGAGGGAACTCTTCAACGGCCAACAGCCCAGACCCGAAATCTTGTATACGTTTTTAATTAAAAAAGCTTTTAACTTACACAATGACATGGCTGGTGCACTTATAAAAAATAATGGAGTCGAGTTTTTTTTTGTTACAAATTTTGTCTTTTATTGTACCATCAGGTTATGATACATAAAGGTCAGTCATATGCTGGCATCAACTCGTTCTCTGAAGCCTTAGAGGAATATGTAGAAGCATTTATAGGAATCGATATGAATTCAATAACCAGTAGTTCTGAGGTTCGACAACTGGGAATTGATGAGAGAGATTGTGTGTTTCCAGATGAAGTAAGTTTTTTTAATTAGTTTTTCATTTACATTTACATTTACATTTTCATCGTGTCCAATTGACGGTTAAAGACCGCTCTTGGACGTGTCAAAATAATTGGGTTAGGTAGTAAGTCTCGTTACTACTCTTTACTGAACATACATACATACCTACGGTAGTCAATAACATACGGTAGTCAACTATTAGATTGTCAAACTATAAATATAACTAATAGATTGTCAAACTATAAATATAAATATATAAAATAAAAGCCTAATATTGGAAGTAATTAGTAATTCGAAAAGTTACGTAGTGAAATTATTCATCGTAATATTCAAATTGCCAGTAAAATGTTAAAATATCGATTTAAAGCTACGCCATATATTTTAAACTAAAGGTACAAATATTAGACCATATAAAAAATCAGACAAAAAGGCCCTTCATTTCTAAGTAATTTAAATGGGCACAATATATGAAAACTCATGGCCCTCAAATTCGGCCAGATTATAGAAAGGGTGGCCTATCAGCATCTTCTTGACGTTTTTTTTAATTTAATGTCCTCCAGCTGTTTAAATTTTGTAGGGAGTAGATTATAGAATGTAATGCTAAGGTATAAGTAGCGTTTCTGTAATTTGCCAGTCGTATTCGGAGTACGCATAAAAGGGAGCTACAGCGGGTATGATGCGAGTGAATGTCTGCGTTAATTGCAGTTTCTGCGAGGTGCTCTCTATATTAAACACTGGTATATGAACGCTGAATACATAGTCATTACCCTTGCCTTACTGAAATATTCTTTGCATGAGGGCCTATTCGTTACCTGATACATGCTGCGCAGTGCTCTCTTTTGCAAAAGGAAGATTCTTTTACTGGTTGCGGCATTTTCCCAAAATAGTAGTCCATAAGTCATCAATGAGTTATAATACGCAAAGTATATTGACTGGGCAGCCGCAAAACCACAAAGACTTCTGATTTTTTAAATTGAGTATATCGGGCTACATAGCTTACTAGCTAATTGTTGGATGTGCGCATTCCATTGAAATTTACTGTCAATTCTTAAACGTAAAAAAAATATATCTCCTGTGATGTAAATTTCAAAATAGTCGTGTAATTCATTTAAATAGTCAATATTGGCAGGTCTTAAGCAAAAAGGAGTTAGCATTAAACAAAATCAAGAGTTGATCGATTGTGTACCTAATTCTATTTATTAATGATTCCTTATTTTTGTCACAGAAGATAAGAAATGTGTCATCTGCAAACAGTGTAATGTCATCATTCTCGGATGACACACACATCCCGGCAAGTCATTGGTGTACAATAAAAATAAAAATGGACCTAGAATGGAACCTTGAGGTACACCCTTTGTTACCAGAATCGGTTGGCTTCTTGTTCCATTTACATCTGTCGTTTTATACCTATTTTGTAGGTATGATTGAATTAGGTTTAGTCCTTTGTCTCTGATACCATAGTGTTCTAATTTATTCAGTAGGATATTGTAGTTAACGCAGTCAAATGCATTTGATAGGTCACAAAATAGAGCAATAACTGTTTTTGAACTATTCAACCCATTCAATAATTCATTGAGTAGTTTCGATGTAGAAGTATTTTTTCATAGCTAATTTGCAAAAAAAAACTATTTATATTACAGAAAAAGCTAAAATATTTTCGCCAGTATACTCAATACGATTGTCTACTGGAATGCAGCATGCGTCATCTGATACAAAAATGTGGCTGTCAGACTTATGTATATCCCACAAAAAACAGTGAGACCATCTGCAATTTCACCAAAATACCCTGCGTTGCATCATTTAATAGTAAGAATCTTACTCTTTAACGTTGTTTACTCTTTTTCAGGCGCAGAATTAAAAACCACGAGGAATAGTTACCAAGTGGTTTTATATTTAATTTTAAATATTCTTATTATTTTTGTGTTAATGTTTTTTTTTAAATATATTTATCCTTTATCAAAATATTACAAAATACAACCATTAGTTATATACAGTTGTCCACTACAAGGGGTGAACCCGTCACCTCAGGAAGTTTTAACGATTAGTCGTTCTCTCTCCCGTGAAGTGAACGCAGAGGACTTGGACAAAACAATCCACCGTCAAGCTCCGTCACATGCCCGTAAGAGGCCAACTCCTAACGGATCACTAGGTGTATTACCCAGCGTGCTTTCACTCACGCCCTTACTTCCAATTGCGACCAGATTACTCCGGTCTTTCGATTGGTTACGAGTTCGAGGTCGCTTGCGCAGTCCTCTCCCTTACGACGACTTAACGATGTATACCGAATCTATCGCGGACCACGGCATACTTTGCCCGGCTGTTCACCGAGGATCGGGTAGCCGATGGTCGTTTAAAGGTTCGCAACCACCCCCGCTCTATCGGAAACAGTACTGCTTCCAGACTCCCTCGACTGTTAGTCAGAGTGCACAGTCGATTGGCCTTCGCCGCACGGTGCGCAGACAGTCACCAGGAACGCCAGAATGTTGATTAATAGGGGAAACTAGCCCTAAGGCGAGAGTCCTACCCGGGCTCGCACTTCATGCGTGGAGGCCGCAGCATGGGTGTTGACCCGTGAGTGTGACCAACCCTGAACAGAATGGGTCATCGTGGCCAACTCAGCAAGGGCCCATTAGCTCCCAACCATTGGTTATATAAGGTATTCGATTGTATGCAATAGTACGTTTTAGCAACCCTTCTGCGCCGGTGACATGCAGGTGGTGCTGAGAGCACTGGCCGGCAAAACTAATATCAATTTATGTAGCCATCTCAAATTAAATTGAAAATTATTTATTTTATATAAAGCACTCATCGATTGTAAAACCCAAATAATTCAACAAAAGATTGCAATAATAATTTTCAATTATTTGAGAAGGCTATCGCACTGTTATATAAACTGATTACATCATAGAAATAATACGAAGAGATATAATGCCTTCTGTTAGATATAACGTATTGACACATGCATTATTGATTCTAAATATGGCAGTAGATCGCTTAACGTCATAGTATGATTTGGCAACCCTTGTCAGCATTAATAGAATTGTCAGGCAAAATAAAATACATAAATTTATTTGGCCATCTACAATAACATTTATGATGTATGTTTTTTTTATATATGCCTGTTTGATTACAAAATTCTAATAATTTAACAAATGATAACAGTATTAACATTCACTCATTAGTATCATCTATTGCATTATTTGGCGGATTACATCACAGAAATAATATGGAGAGATAGAATGCCACCTATTAGTCTATCTAAACTTTAGAGTGCGTAATTAAACGAATATTAAAGGTGTTTACTAAATATTAAAATTTTAAGAGTTATGACATAAAATATCGTTTGTCATCTATATATTAATTTGGAACGTGTTTTTTTTCGATAACCGCCATTTTAAAAGAATGGCTAGGCGTAAAAATTTGGTTGAGGCGTCCTAAAAAAAGTCTCGGTCTGTAGATGTGTCATCAAAAGAGAAAAATAGAAAAATATAGTGCCATCTGCTGTGTTTCTGCGCCGGAGGGGGGAGGGCGGGGGAAATGTTGAGAGGGGGTGAAGGGTGAGCAGGAGGAGGGGGAAGTTGGGGGGTGAGAGGGTGAGTTGGTAGGGAAAGAGGGGGGGGGAGAGGGGGAGGGATAGGTGGGGGGAGTTGGAGAGAAGGGGGGAAGAGGAGATAACGGGGAAAGTGAGAGAGAGGGTGGTTTGGGGGAAAAGGTTAAGGGGATGTAGCGAAGGGGGTGGAGAGGTGGAGTAGGGGAAGGGGGTTTTTAGGAGAGGTTGGAGGGGGGTAAGGTTAAAGAGAAGGGGCTGGAGGGAAGAGGGAAGAGGAGTCGCTCTTCGGTTGTTGGATTCCGTTTTCTCAAACACTTTGCGGACATTCCTGATCGTATATCAAATGAGCAAGGCACCGCAACGTAATCGAATAAATCCAAATTATTATTATTTTTACATAAATAAGAAATATGTCTCCGTTTATTTTTGAAACATTACTGTCAATAAACTGACCGTCGATCTCGACGGGTTTCAGTTAGTTATATTTATTTCGAGGTAAAACATCGAAGAATTTATAGCGCCATCTATTGAGCTACATAAACATAACAAAAGACTAATGTTTGGAATTATGAGTGCCATCTACACGTTGCCTTTCATGGTAAAATCCAGGCTGCAAAAACGTAGTGTGGCATCGAGCAATCTAATACCTGGGGCCTGGGGCAACCTTAATACCTAGAGCAATCAAAAATATGTAGTCTGGGGAGTTTTAGGAGAGCTTTACATATATTTTTTTAGTATTCTTTGCAAATTTGAAATATACCTAAATAAAATTTTCACCATCATGTCACCTAAATATATATTTTCTTATTGCTCTTTGTAGCTTACTTTTTTAATCAAATATAGAAGAACAGAATGAAATCACTTTTTACTAATTATTCCAGTTCATTTCACACTACTGCAATTATTATTTATTCAGATTAAATAAGTAATATTAAAAAGATCATTAGTATTTTGCACAAAAACGGTTCTATTATTACTACTTTTATACATGTTTCCTCTTTCGCAGGTTTTTAGAATTTTTATTTTATTTAAGTATAGAATATAATAACTTATATTAAAATTAGTATATGCTTACACTCATCAAGAAAATCATCTTAAGAAAAGCGAATATTCTATTCCAATTAAAAATATTCCCAATTCTAATGAATATTTACTTGA
The DNA here is from genome assembly GCA_944548615.1 of Micropterix aruncella. NCBI lineage: Eukaryota > Metazoa > Arthropoda > Insecta > Lepidoptera > Micropterigidae > Micropterix > Micropterix aruncella. Next base: position 18,308,341 of record OX155972.1, read on the forward strand.
TATTCGGAATCACATTAATGGATTTTTGTTACTGTTAAATACTATGTTACAGAATTGTATGTATCTCTATTTGGTTCCTAAATAAAATAAAATGAAATAAAATAATAAAAAATTAAAACCATGATAAAAGTGCTGACAAATCAAGTTTTAACGCTTAAAGAGAACAACGGTCGACGCAAACGCTTTTTGTCAACCGTCACTTTTTTTTGTTATTTTTGACATTACATTTATTAATTTTATACTAAAAAAAACTTATTTTTATCGGTATTTTTAAGAATAATTTACTCTGTGTTTTTAATCTAGTAAACTAAATGGTGAGACTCGATTTTATTCTACAATAATACCTTCTTCATTCTTACGAGTAACCTTTTACGTTTTGATTAGTAGTAGAAGAATTTGATCATTAAAAAGAATTCTATGTAATCACGGCCAAATGTAATACTACTGTCTATACAACTATGTATTAGTTTTTAAGACAATAAACAATTTGATTTGATTTGATTGATTTGAAACGACGAAGTACTATAGCGCTTACAAAAATTATATCAAAACAAAAAATTAAATCTTTATTGTCCGATCTTTAACTGAAATAGAAACTAATAGTCGGAATTTTAATGTTCACAGCTGGTATCCTGCCGGATTTAGATTTTGCAAATTGCAATTGCCCACATCTATGCGATTGGACCGATTTGAAAATAGACACAACTCATGGAAAACTCACTTTTGATGGCACTAACGTGGACAACTTTTAGTAAGCGATTGATTACTTAACACTAGATTGACTTACTAAACTATTTTAACTCCACCCTCGAAGTCACTTAACTTTCCAACAATTATTGATTAGGTTAAAACCTCCAATTATCTTTAAATCGTTTTCATACTCTAAAAGAAGGATGGTAATTAAAAATATTATAATTCTATTAGAAGTCTTAATATGTTCAATTTTAACTAAGATACCCAAAGAATTCATTTTAGAATAGACTAGAATAACTTTACTTAATGTATATTACACCGGTTTTATTAAAAAAAAAAAAACAATTTGTGCACAAATGACCGACATCGCTATAGCGATATCTTACAGTCAAGCGTTTGATAAACTAATTCTTCTTTATCACCTTACAATACAAAGAGAAGTAGTACAGTTCAATTTAATATAAACTAATAGAAATTTAAATTAATGTGTTATGCTTAGTTCACTATATAGCATTTTTTAAATATTATTTTACTGTTTTAGTTCGAAAAGGAATAAAGGAGATGATAGGGTTAGGTATTTGGTTATTGGTAGTGTGAAAATAAAAGTTTCTTCAACAACTTTTTGAAAGTGAACAACAAAGGTACACACGGCTGACAGAGTGTGGGATCTGATTCCATAAATGAGCAGAATGGACCGTTAAAGAGTGCGTGAAAACAGATGAGTGATTTCAAGGAATGGCGATGTTTTGTGTCATAATATTTTTAAACTTGTATATGTTTAAAATGTTTGCCCTAGGATAAGTTTATACTTAGTTGGGCGACATAGGACCGATTTTCATTATAATAGAGACACAACTTGCTGTGGGTTTTATTTAAAGTGTGGATATTATTTTTTTTGTTTTATTTGAAGTGTCGTTTTTTAAGAATAAAGAAACACATTATAAAAAGTTTTCAGATACACATACTAAAAATACGAGAAATAAATTAAACATTTTTATACCATGTATTAATCTAAACACAGCAAGGTAAGACAGTTTAAAAAAAAATCAAGTGGAAAGCTTATTCAAAAAGCTACTTAAAGAATTCTTATTAGACAAAGCTTTTTACTCGATCGATGAGTTTGTTAATTTTAAATAATTTTTAATTTTTTTTGGCGATTTTTTTTGACAATTTTAAGTAGCATTTTTTAATTATTCTGACTTTTTCTGATTTAAATTTCTTGATTATTTTTATTGATTATTTTAATTTGTAGTTTTAGTAAATAAATCTTAAAAATTATTTTGATGCCCTAAAAGCAATAATGAATGATGCCCTAAAATCAATAACTGTATGTACGTGGTGATAAATTTAAATATTGTAAAAACGGACTAATAGACTGTAATTTAAATGTACCTAAATATTAAGTTTCTACAATCTGTTAAGATTTTTTTGGAAATAAATAAATTGAAATTCAAATTGAAATTGAAAATAATTATGATTTGTTACGCTTGTTGCTTATTATGTACATTACCATAAATAAATAAAATAAATAAATAACATTTGGGGTTTCTAATCGCGATATACAGAATAATATTGTCTACATATTTATTACTGTACTGCAGATCCATTTTAGGATCATTTCTCTTCCTGATGTATACTTATGACATAGTAAAATAATCGGTTGAGTCACCCTAATTTTTTTCCGGAAATTAGCCATGGACGTAATCTCGTTAAATTTAGAAATCCAATTGCAAACGCGCGACACAACGCAATAAAGATTGATATTTAGAACGTGTGTCGTGTTAAATCAAACGCGCGACGCCGCAAATTTTAATATTGGATTTTCTAATACATACATGTGTATGACGGAATTTAAAAAATATTTTTGTAGCTTCTATTATTAGCTATTCCAACAAAAAAACATTTTTTTTGTGCAACAAGGTATTTGTGTTCCAAATTTTATGTCCACTGGTCCAATATTTTGAGTTAGATACATGGCTAGTGCGTCCCCTGGTGGACCGATTTCAAAAACAACCTTATCAATTGTTGCCATGACGAAATGATGCCTGCATGCCAAATTTCAGCTTATTCGACTTAAGCGTTTGGGCGCTAATGTGGATAAATACATAGCCATAGACACAGTGGCATACAAACACACACACACACAGACACTCAGAATAACTTCAGTCTGGACATGACCTTAATCGTATCGTGTGATTCAAAAATCACCATCTAGACCCAGCCGCCTTTATTTGTATGTACATACAAATAGGGTTGTTGACTACAGCGGGCGGGCCTGTCACCTCAGGAAGTTTTAACGATAATCGTTCTATCTCCCTGGAGTGAGCGCAGAAGACTTGGACAAAACAGTCCACCGGTTAGCTCCTCCACAAACCCGTAACGGCTTGACCGCGAGATAGCCAGGAGTGTTACCCAGCGGGCTAACACTCACGCCCTTACTTCCGATTGCAACCAGATTACTCCAGTCTCTCGATTGGTTACGAGTTCGAGGTCGCTTGCGCGGTCCTCGGTTTGCCCGGCAGAACCCAGGATCGGGTAGCCGATGGTCGTTTCAAGAGCAGTCGCCGTAAGGTGCGCAACCACCCCCGCCCTATAGGAAACAGTACTGCTTCCAGACTCCCCTGACTGTTAGTCAGAGTGCGCAATCGATTGGCTAATGCTGCACAGTGCATACCGTCCAGGAGCGCCAGAAGGTTGATTCCAAGGGAAACTAACCATAAGGCCAGAGTCCTACACAAGCTCGCACTTCATGGTGGTCGTCGTATAGGTGTTGACCTGTGAGTGTGACCAACCCTGAACTGAATGGGTCTTCGTGGCCAACTCAGCAAGGGCCCATTAACTCCCTGTATGTTAATACATCGACTTTGTATTCCCCCGCTTTTGGTGACCACACGAAAAGCCGCATTATAGCCATAGGGAAGCCTTGAAAGTGTGCTGCATCATGGCCGGATCAATGAGCAAGACTCACATGATACCCCGCTAAAAGGCATTTGCTTAGAGGCGGCGCCGGAAGCTGTAATTAATTTTCATCTCCTTTAGCTTTTTTTTTTAATCTACATTTTTTTTTTGTATGCCTTTCAGCGATGGTTTGACCACAGACGATACAGTGGTCCACGTATTTTACCAATCTCAATTCGTATATGCAAAACAGAGAATTATAGTGCATACTTGGATCAACCTGCTTTGTAAGTAGACTACACTACCTTTTTACTGTTTAAAGGGAATATCAGACAACTAGAGCTGTCAACAACAACGGGCGAACCCGCCACTTTTAAGTTTTGGGAAGTTTTAACGAAATTTATCGTTCTGCCTCCCGTGAGATGAGCGCAGAAGACTTAGGACAAAACAGTCCAACGTCAAGCTCCACCACCTGCCCATCAGAGGCCAACGCCTTAGGGCGAGGCACCGGGAAAGATACCCAGCGGGCAGCCTCGCCCCCTGACTACCAGTTTGGAAAGATATATTCGTCTGGAATTACCCTTCAGGATACCTCCTACCTCCTGACTGGTTATAGATCGAGGTCGCTTGCGCGGTCCTCTCCCTTACGTAGCGATAAAACGGTGTCAACCGAATCTATCGCTGACCACGGCGTCCTTTGGCCAGCTTTCAACCGGAATCGGGTAGCCTATGGTCGTCTCAAGTGCAGTCGCCGTAATTTTTATAACTACCCCCGCTCTATAGGAGACAGTAGTTTCCAGACTCCCCCGACTGTTAGTCAGAATGGTGGTGAATGGTTTTGTGTAGCTTGAACCACAAGATCCATTTTGTTCTCGGATCGGCTCAACTCACGATTCAGCTCCTATTCAGAAGCCTCCTCGAGTGAAATGCTACCCTTGGTAAGACTCCCGTCTCTCAGGCCTCAGAGCTGGTGGACTGGTTTCTCCCGGCGGCATTGCATCCCGGCGCCACTGAATGGTTTGGGCACCAGTCGGCGAAGCCAATCGGCTGTGCATTTGACTAATTTCTGAAGGGGTCTGGAGACTATGGAAATATACTGTTTCCTAAGCAGCGGGGGTGGATGTTGACCTGTTGTCATGCCATTCTTGAAATGATCTTGGGCCACTCGATCCCGTGTGGCACTACGGGCAAAGAATGCCCAGGTCCGCGATAAATTCAAACTGAATTACCGCTCTAATATAATAGGTAGAGGTCGTATAAGCGACTTAGAAACCGTCACCAGTCGGGAGGATGAAGGTATCCTGGAGGTTAATTCCAGACGGAGATATCCTGCCAAAACTGGTAGTCAGGGGCGAGGCTGCCCGCTTACTTTTCCCGGTGCCTCGCCGTAAGGAGTTGGCCTCTGACGGGCAGGTGGCGGAGCTTGACGGTGGATTGTTTTGTCCAAAGTCTTCTGCGCTCGCCTCACAGGAGACATAAAGTTATATTTCGTTAAAACTTCCTGAGGTGACGGGTTAGTCCGTTGTAGTTGACAACTCCAGTTATTGGTCAGAATGCACAATCGATTGGCTAACGCCGCACGGTGTGCAAACCGTCCAGGAGCGCCATAGAGTTGTCTCCTGGGGGAAACTAGCCCTAGGCCAGAGTCCTACCCGGGCTCGCACCTTATGCGGGGAGGCCGCCGGATGGGTGTTGACCCGTAAGTGTGACCGATCCCGAACAAATGGGTTTTCGTGACCAACTCAACAAGGGCCCATTTGCTCCCGGGAATATCAGGCAATTTATTTGAGTAATATGTATGTAGGAGCATTGCTTAAATAAACTATTTACAAGGTCAACGTTATATAACAGACTATCTTTTTAAGATGGTTACACATGCAGTTGGCGCTGATAACATTATCTGGCCAAACTAATAGCAATTTATTTGGCTGTCTATTGATATTTATTGGTTTTTTATAACGAACTGATTGAATATAAAAAAACAATAATTTAACCAATGATAAAATTCAATTATTGTTACCATCTATCGTAATATATTCGTTATATCATTATTCGTTATAACAGAGAGACAGAATGTTGTCTTTTAGTCTATCTGATCATTATAGTGCGTAATTATTACGTATTGAAATATTTATCCCGAATTGAAAATTGATATATTTATGTAAATCCTATTAATACATCCTAATAGACTTAAAAACACGTAGGACTATAACTGATGTAACGTGTCTCCATAAGCTTTTGCACAATCGACTAGACAGCCAAGCTAGTCTAGAAAGAGTTCAATTTCGTGTGCCACCGCGACTAACGAGGAGCTCTCAAACATTTTCGGTTGTCGCTTGCAATAACAACATCGGTTCGAATAAACCTCTTACCAGAATGTGTCGCGGTTTTGATAAATCGTGTAAAGGCTTAGACATATTTTATGACTCCATTAATTTAATAAAAGACTCGATCATATCTCCTACTTCTTAAGAGTTCACTAACTTCCTTCCTAATGTACGGTATTATATGATTATTATATTAATATTTTATTATAACATACTATTGTATTATATCATATTATGTATAATAAATATTATTATCCAATAGCCCATACTTCTATTTTGCTATATCCAAATAACTATATTTACAACTTATTTAATTATTACTTTTCTTACCCTTATATTATTATTAGCTTTATTATTTTTTTTTCTCTACTATCAACGTGTTCATGTTATTTCTGTTAATTTGTAATGCAAGCATTGCAAACTATTCATAGGATAGTAAATAAGTTTTGTTTGAATATGTTTTTAAAATACTAGTTTCATATATTTACTATCTGTAAGTTTGCTATAAAATAAAATAAAAATAAAATATCGGAGAACGTACTCAGTAAGTGATACAACATATTCTCTAACTCGCGACTCACTTATTGATAGCGTGATCGGCTTTCTTACAGTTTGCTTAAAAATAACGTACTCGGTTTGTAGTTTGCGCTATACCAGCGTGCAGCGTGTAGTAACTTCAATAATCGCAAAAAAAACACAAAAAAATGCGTTACATTGTTTTTCGTTTATAATTCACGAATAAAGCATTTTTGATAATACTATAAAATCGAAGACTATCGCGGTTGTTTGACGTTATAAATAGGATAGAAAACGAATTTACCGCGTGAAATTGGAAGCCGTTTAAATAAGAAGAACCCCGAACTTCAATAGAGACGGCAGTTACAAACTCTCTTCTACGTGGAACCCTCTTTTTAAAATGTTCCCGCCGCCGAACGCCGAACGCAAAGACATAAAACAGGATACAATGAGTGTTGTGTGCAAGACGGATTTTCAAAATTCCCGCGCTCCGAGCCCGGCCCCCACCACCGTTATAACCTACGCAGTGGCGGCAGTGGTATGCGGCGTACCCGCAAAACAACGGATTGACAGTTCTTCAGTCTACCCTGGACAACGGCGGCTGCAACGTCACCGAAACGTCGGGTGCTACAAATTTCACGCGGTAAATTCGTTTTGATAATACTATTCAATACAAAATTAGAGTAGACAACATTTCCTACAATTCATATTTAGAGACCTTATTACATAGCTATGATTAAAAATTCTTATCAATCAATATGTAATAATACCTGCAAAGTAAAACACAGCGCAGGCAAGGGATTTATTACTTTACAGAATATAATCGGACCGAATAGAATGATGCCCATAAACTGATTCGCATTTCTTTTGGTATTGCCATTAGAGCGAAGTCAGAAAAAATCGGAAATAGCTGATTAAACTCGAAAATGATAAGCTCTGTAGGGATGTGTATGACTCAATGGGCCCGATTGCTTTTCTTTGTGAACTAACACAAAAATTAGTTCAAGCGAACGAGATAGAGCAACACTTTAGAGCGGAATATGAAACGAACGAACGTCGTTAAAAACTACCTGTCGAACTTATATTCGTCCGAATAAATTTTAACACATTTTGTGCGGTGTCAGATTCATATGCTTTCTTTTTGTGGGTTGTTTTGATGCGAAAAGTGACAACCGTTCATTTCACATTCCGCTCTCGCGTATTGCTCTGTCTCGTTCACACGGACTTATTTCAGATTTTAGTTCACGAAGAAACGCAATCGAGCCCAGTTTCTCTTGGAGAGCAGACAAAGATGTTTTAGTTTTTTTAAATATTAAAATCCTTAATAAATATCTTTTATATTAGTATTCATATTATTATTATATTTTTTGTTTCAGCGAGTTTCGGTGGAGTTTTCAGTCTTTTTCTGGGATGCAGCTTTATAAGTATTTTAGAAATTGCTTACTACCTGTTCATTCGATTACCAATGATTTATATAAAGTTGAGAAAAGAAATATATGTAAGCAATTATAAATAGGATAAAACTAATTTACCGCGTGAAGTTGGTAGCACCCGACGTTTCGGCGACGGAACACATAAAAGCTGTTAAAAATATTCAACAAGAAAAATCGGCGATATGCGGACTCATATTGGATAGCGGAAGTAACCACTGGGTGCAGTTTCAAAATCCCATTGTGCTATCCAAAGAAAAGTTTTACCATCTTCGCATGATTTGGGAAGCTATTGTAATAAGGAGAACCCCGAATTTCAATAGAGACGACTATTAGAAACTGTCTAATATGAGGAACCCTCTTCTTAAAATGCTTTCAATGCTCAACGCCGTGCGCAAGGACGTGATACAGAATGCAGTGAGTTGCAAAATTCGCGTGCACCGACCCTGCAGCCCCAGCACCGTTTTAATTTGCGGAGTAACAGCAGCAGTTTACCGCCTACCCGCAGAACAACTGTATTATTATGGATGGATGGATAAACGACAACTAACTCTACTCGTTCGTTTAGATTTTAGTAGCGCCTTTAATTCTGTTGATTATGATATACTCCTTGCCCGATTAGAATCCCTTAATTTTTCACTCCCTGTGGTCAACTGGTTCACGTCGATTCTTAAAAGTCGGCACCAGTGTGTGAAGGGTAATAATTACCAATTCTCCAATATTCTACCACAAGTCGCCGGTGTACCACAAGGCAGCGTCTTATCACCACTGCTCTCCTCTCTTTTTATTAATTCCTTGTATAATTCTCTTCATGCAAAATATCATTTCTATGCCGACGACGTCCAGATCTATTCACACTTTCAGCCAAATGATATTGAAACGGTAATCGGGGCAATTAACGATGACTTAAATACCATATCGGGGTGGTCGAAATGCCATGGCTTGCTCCTAAATCCCTCTAAAACACAAGCGATCATCATCGGTAGCAGGTACTTAATCATCATCTTGAGGATTGACATGCACCCCGTATCCATAGTATGTATTGATACGGAGGAGATTCCTTATAGCATGCAGGTGAAGAACCTTGGTGTCCATTTTGACCAGAATCTATCCTGGCAGCACCATAATAGGGAGATGAGAGGAAAGATCTTTAACAGATGTCATTCGCTGAAAAAGCTCCAAAATTTTCTCCCGGTGAAAAGTAAAGAGACAATCTGTCAATCTTTACTTCTTCCACTCCTTCACTGTGTCGACACCGCCTTCCTCAATCGGACAGAAGAGCTGGCCACCAAGGTGGAAAGGCTACAGAACGTCTGTATCCGCTTCATTTTTGGCCTCAGAAAATATGACCATATCACGGAATATCGAAAAAGACTGCAGTGGCTTACCACCAGGGAGACAAGACAGGGAGGACAACTCTCTGCCTCTTATATACAATCCTCGCGAATGGCGTGCCGCTTTATCTTGCCGATAGGTTCACCGCGCTATCGGCGCACGGCCGTTCCCTGAGATCAGAGGGCAATAACCTGTTATCCATCCCTGGTCAGAGCAGCGAATTTTTTCGTACTCCTTCTCCGTGGAAGCTGCACGACTCTGGAATGCTTTACCGAATAATGTTAGAACAGCCCCCAGCATATCCTCGTTCAAGGCCAGGCTCAAGGAGCATATAATCCTAAAACCATAAACTAACCAACCCTCCTCTTGCCCCCTCCTTTTCGCTTCCTTTTTCCTTCCTACCTCTCCTTCCTTTTCTCTGCGTCTTTATTTAATTTTAGTAATTTGTTTTCTTTTTTTTTATATCCTTTTCTTTTTTATTTTCTGTCTGTTTCTTTTTTTCTAATCACTTTATTTTTTAGTATTCTTTTATGTAGCCAACGTAACAAATTAGATTATAAATTTAGGCTATAGGTTAGCTGATAGACATTGCCGCAAGGCAATAAGCTCGCCTTTTTTATTTTGTTTTTTATTATTATTATTATATAGCTAAATCTAACTTACGTACTAAGTAGCCTCAAGCTTTACGATAGGAAACTAGAAATAAGTGCAATATGGTATACTTAGGTGCTAACTTATAACTAGTTAGACATACTAGTCACTACGCAATGACAATGATTCAAGCCCCCGAGACAACATTCTAACTACACGCGCAATTCAATGCTTAACCGATTGCCACGTACGTATAACGATAAATTCACAGGGCTTGACATTTATAGCAGAAACAAAATTAGGTTCAAATCGGCAGTACGAACCGCCCTTGAAGCAGCAGCGACAACTGCCAGTAATTATTGATTTCTAATATGTATGTATAAGTATAATATAACTTATAATATGTATTCCCATTGACTTATTTAGAATTTACCTATGTTGTATAAGTATGATTTATATGTTTGCGGTTAACTCTACAACTGTTGCGGTCATTTGACATTTTTTGGTTGGTGGGGATGAGTCCTTGCCGCGTGGACTTGGACGATGAGTTCTCCCGGCAAAGTTACATTAGCCATCTACAAATGCATCGGGAGGACTGTCGTTTATTTCCACGCGGTATAGATCCGTTTTCTCTCAACTAATAAATATTTACGGATGTATTTTTTGTTTCATAATTTAGTCTGTAAAATATTTTCAAATAATTTCGACCGGCGTAGGTTATAATCGGCATAGGAACATGTTTTTTTAACAATTATTTATGTATTATAAGTTCATGCTGTTACTTACCTAAATAAATAAATTATTCAAAAAAAATGTATATTGTCGTTGTAGGTCGTTGCAGTGCCTCCCGTTAAGGCGTTGGCCTCTTATGGTTTTGCGTCTCGCCTCGCGCCTCGCGCGAGAGTGTAAACGCCCCATCAAAGCACTGTCAAAGTTCGAAATACGCTAAGTGGGGTTAGGAGGTCGCAGACGCAATACGCAAGTATATTTTTTGGGAAGCTTAGAATTTCGCCGAAATCTACATACTTCGTTCGCATTTTTATTTCCGACATGCGGTGGATTTCCCACTTAAGAATTTTTTCTGGCGGCAGAAGCAGCGGCAATCAAACTCAACCGATGTCTCCAATAAAGTTATACAGATATTTATTTAGGGAATGTGATAAATTGCCCGGCGAAGCGCAAGAGCATTATAAACATATTAATAAATGTACAGGTTTTTCTGGTATACCCAGTAAAGTTCAACCGAGCCCGCCTTGCTAAGCAGTCCTGTGATAAGGCAAGCTCACTTCCTGAGTCTGGTTGGAGTGCTAAGTTTGTGTCAAGAAAAAAAACAAATTATATTATAATTTTTAACGTAAACACTATAACTGCAGATTATATTTTACAAATGCCCTACCGCCCTTTTGCCCATATTGGTGGCCGTCGCGTCGGATATATACGAACTTCGTAATAAAGGTAGTGTAAGTGCCTTCCAATTAAAAAATGCCCTGTCGGTTCCGGTAAATCGGACTATGGCGGTGCCGCAGCCGGTGCCGTCGCCGTGACGATTGCCTCTAATGGAAAATCGACCACATGACATATGAAATAATTTCACTTCAATACCATTTATGTACTGTAATTTCAAAATCCACCTCCTATTAGCCTTGGTAATTGCGTGCATATGGTAATGCTGCCGGCTGAAAATGTCAGGCTGTTATTACCCAAATGTAAACAGCGATGCGGACACAGCTCGTCCATATTGTTTGAATTTCGGGGGACGCATAAACAAAATCGTGCCTGACTGTACATTAATTCAAGTGTTGCAATCGGGAAATAAGCCCTAAGTACGGATATTATGAATTTGTGTTTAAAATTATAGCGATTTTATAGAACAGCCTGTTGGTTAGGATGTTATGTAGTATAATTATATTACGAGTAGTAACTAACTAAAGATTCAATGTTAATCTAGCGGAGAGCTATTTTCATAAGAGCTCATTTTTTTATATCAATGCGCTCAGCGACTAAAGGTCCCCATTCATGGGCACTCCACTTAGCAGCGCTCCACTCCATCACTCCAAATTAGTGCATTATCTTGTCGTGAATGTAAAAAACTGCTTGGATTATGTGGCATCGCTCCGAATGTTGGATTTTCAAACATTCCAAAATCCAGTGCGGCGGGGTCTAATGGCCGCAGTCCAGCTCGTGAGTGTCGAAAACGCACTCCATTTTGAGCTCAGTCGAAGGGACGCTGTGGTGATGGTTGGACGCTCTGCCGTATTTGTAATGTCGGGAAAAGTGTTTGTTTTGGAGGTGATTGAAATGTACAGAGAATCACCATGTCTCTGAAAAATATTCATCATGATGTCATACTCGTCATGAAATTCTGACGCTGCAATAGCTTTAAACACAAACTGACCTTTTATTTAATATATAGTAATTGAAATTAAATATATTAATTTATAGATTGTTCTAATTGTTATTTTTGTTAATATGTCTTACTTTAATACTTAAATACTTTTGGTATTTGTTTTCCTTCAACTTGTAAAGTGAAAATATATTCAGTCATAGTAAAATAAATATTTTGTCCTTTTACGCATTAGTTTTTTTTTTATTATAATACAAGCAGCAGCTGTCATTAACAAACATTTCTCTTCACTATCCATATCGATAATCGAATAACAAAACTTCACACGATTAACAAAATTCTCTTGTGTAGTGTATAATAGTTGTTGCACATCTGACGAAAATATGGAGTGGCTTCGCGCCGAGGAGTGATCGTGAGTGTGACAAGAGTTTGGAAGTCGTCCACCGAAGTGGAGCGCTGCCAAATGGAGTGCCCATGAATGGGGACCTTAAAGTTAAAATATTAACCTTGCAGTGGTCGCGTGGTCTACATATCGCACCTCCGGTCAAATAGAGTAATAACTTGAAAAATTCAAATTATGGTGATTCTTTATAAAAACTAACGACATTTTTCATGTTACGAACCCAAAAATAGTTAAAACTGTTATTTTACTAATTCATCAATGGCAGTATTGAAGTAAAAGTTACTACTCTGTTTGGAAGTGTAGGTACATTAAGAAATAGCGATAACTTTTATAAAGAAACACCTAAGCTTAATTCGATTTTTTCAACTTATTACTCTATTTGATCAAAGGTGCGATGTAGACTCCCACCTTAGAACATAGAAAGCCTCAACGATGGTGGACCGGTTTTTCCCGGCGGGATTGCATCTCGGCGCCACCGGACGACTTGTGCACCGTTCGGCTAACGCCAATCGGTTGTGCGTTCTGACTAATTGCTGAAGAAGTCTGAAGACTATGAAAATACACTGTTTCCTAAGCAGCGGGGTGGATTTTGACCTGTTGTCATGCCACTCTTGAAATGACGTTGGGCCACTCGATCTCGTTGTAATAGCTCGTTGTGCAGCTGTAATACAACAGGTAGAGGTCGTGTAAACGACTTTGGACCCATAACCAGTCGGGAGGACGGAGGTATCCTGAAGGTTAATTCCAGATGGAGATATCCTACCAAAACTGGTAGTTAGGGTACGATGGTGCCCGCTGGATACCTCTCCCGGCACCTCGGTGTAAGGCGTCGGTCTCTAACAGGCTGCTGGCGAGCGAGACAGTAGATTGTCTTGTCAAGTCTTCTCTGAAAGACTCCTGTATCTGAAAGAATTATTACATATCGTTATACCAACCTGGGGTGACGATTTACCCCCTTTGTAGTCGACACCGCTCTACTGTTATGCAGAAGGTTAACTCTCTTCTGCAGCATTCCCCTCCTTTTGTGTTGAATCACCCTCTGCAGTTTTTTATGGTCTCACAGTACCGTGCATCATTTATAGTTTCACCGTGAGGTAAAAATAAGTTTGAAATGATGCCTATGTAGTCCCAAAGCTTCGCTGAGGGCTGAGGGTGATGAGGAGAAACGCCATTGGAAGAATTGTCTCTTGGTTTCAGGGGTATAGTGGGCAACCCAAGTGGGTCCCCAGTGAAAATAGAGTGAAGAAAATCATCACCGATGCGATTTTCCCTTTACAAAGAGCGAGCGGATAACGCGCTTCGAATTTTACACCTGGTGGAAAGAAAAAGTGAGTTTATTTACGCAAGATTATGCCACGTTGATAGTTACTGTTCTGAACGTACTGACCACAGGAGCAAATCTACATGGCAGTGTGACCAACATAGCAAAAACAAATTCCATCTGCACTTGAGATCCCTAGTAGACTCACTTTCCGGACAAGTCTCTAACATGCATGTTTTTCTTTTGGAATTCACATAAACCTTCATAAACAAAATTGTCTTATATGGTAAAAATATCTACTTCTATAAATAAAGGATTGCACGATTCTCATTGTTGCAAAATAAATAAATAAATTCACCATATGTACATGATACACTAACAACTTGTATATATAAAATCGAAGACTATCGCGCTTGTTTTACATTATAAATAGGATAGAAAACGACGTTGGACAAACGAAACGGCCCATAGCCATACGACTATCAGAACACATCAAAGATGTTAAAAACGTCCAGCGAGAAAAATCGGCGATCTGTGAACATATATTGGATATCGGAAGTAACCACTGGATGCAGTTTCAAAATCCCATTGTGCTATCCAAGGAACAATTCTACTTTCTTACACGGCCCGGTTGCATAGTGGTTAGGTCGCCCGATCTTACATTGTAAGGTCCCGGGTTTGATTTCCGGCTGGGTCACCATTTTCCGTTGGGATCTAATTAACGGAATTGCATTTTCAGATCTGTCGATGGAATTCAATAACAAGACACATACTTACAGACATGTTACACGCACACATACATATAACACATCATTGTAGGGGTGGTTGTAAGAGATTGTCGTATGACAATAAACCCGCCCATTGTGACATTTTCACAATAAAGAGTATAAACAAACAAACTTTTCTCGCATGATCCGGGAACCATTGAAATAAGAAGAACCCCAAACTTCAATAGAGACGACGGTTACAAGCTCTCCTCTGCGTGGAACTCTCGTCTTAAAATGTTCCTGCTGCGGATGTAAACTCGTTTTCTATGCTATTTATAACGTGTATCTATTTGTCATACACTTATTCGTCAATGGCTAACTTCATCGTCGACACAGCGACCGCCACAAAGTACTCGGGACCGTCCCTAAAATAAGTCCGAGAGCGACTGTTTTCTTACGTCTCATTTTGCTGGGTACAATGTAAATATTGACGCAACTTAAAGGATAGTGGAGGTATGCGAGTGTTGAGCGTAATATCGTCCCGCCTCGACTGTTTGTTTAGAGAAAATAAAAAGGCGACTATATTGACTGTAAGCACCTCGAGAAAGTCTTTGACAAACCGGCCGGGATGCAGGGTAAAATAACAGCTGCCCCTTAGCCGGCCGGCGCGTAGTCGGTTTCATAGAGGCGGCCGGAAAAGGAACGGGACGACTCCATTTCTCATTATAAAAGAGTAGACGAAAAGCCCGTTAACGACAAGGGCATCGGACCGAAACCCTTCGGCTACGTAACGACCAAATTTGGTTGCACATTAGAATACCGTTGAGTATATAGCGACAAATATTGGGGGCTTGCTCCCGGAGCGCGCACAGTAATATTATTTTCTAATTCGAACGCAACCTAAAATCCATACGAAATATCTCGTTATTACCACAGATGCATAGACGGCCGCTAGAATAATTTTACTCGTCATTTCGCGGATATTTCTGGTAAAATTCCATTTTCAAAGATAATCATTTGTTTTTTTCGAGAAATCATCAAAAATTTAATTGGTTTTTTTCGATAAATCATCAAAAATTTAATTGGTTTTTATGATGAAATATCTAAATATTTTTGTATGTAAATAAGCAAAACAAAATATTACCTTTGATAGAGAATTTAATAAAAATCACGATAGTACTTACGATTTCTAAATATTTTTCCGTATTTTTCCGTAAGACAAGTACAAGTTAGAAATGCCGAGTTTTTTTTACTTTTTTCGATTTTCCCTTTCAATATTTAGCTTTCAATATTTAATATACGAAATTTCAATGCAATCATTTTACAGTTATTCTTTTTATGATTGCTATAGTAGTTTTATAGTTATAGTACTTTTTGTCGAGCGCGGCGATATTGCAAGAAATTCCAATAAATTGCCGCGGTTTGCCATGAAATTTTGCCGCCACTTGAAGGTTTAAGGCGTCAGACTCCTATGAAATGTTAGCGTAGTTTAACTGTGGATTGGGTTTGTTCTCAATACCTTAGCGTTTACTCTATGGGCGTCAGAATTGCCAGTGTAGTTATTACTCCTTGGGGTGACGGGTTCGCCCGTATCAATTGACCCCCCTGAATTTTACAAATCGACATAATAATATATTATCAATGAGGTGGCTTTCTGTGCCGACTAATCCTTACTAATGTAGCAGATAACGCAGCAGATACATTATAATATGGTCAAAATGGCCACTAAAGCTGCACTGAAAGTCACCCTATCATAATCTCCAGCAGTTAAGCCATAGGCTTGGCTGGATTTTATACAAAGTTGTATTTAAAAGAAATGGGTACTAAATGAAAAAAAAAAAAAAAAAACATCCTCATTCGCAGCTATAATACACCATCTATCCATGACACACTTTCAAAATGTTCCCAAAAGTCAGGAATTTATTCGTCAAGGGCTCATCAAATAAAATAAAATCAAGTGTTTAATGATTGTCTTCAAAACCTTATACATAGTTGTTTAGAGATCCGAACATAATACTTTGTATATATGACACTAGTGGAATATTACCCAGCGTTGACCGGGTGGGGTTCACGGCGGGTTCATGGCAATCGGTTGAACGGTATAGAAGCTAACGTGCTGCAGCGCCATTTAGTGGAGATTAAAAATCAAGTGGATAACGCGACAATATTATCCGAGCTAAAATATTTATGTATACCAATTTTCATGGCGATCGGTTTAACGGTATAAAAATTGATGCGCTTGCAGCGCCACCTCGTTCATTCCAATTACTCGAAATAGCCTATCTTTTCGAAATAGCGCTGTTATACCTACATTCATTTTTTTTAATAACCATAGGGAGCTGGTGTTTGATATTTCATTGGCCTATCTTATAAAGAATAAATTACAGAAAATTCTCAATAAATATATTTTCATAGTGTCATAGTTTTGTTCCCAAAAGTCGATGATGTTAATACTAGGGCTGGAGCCTTGCCTTTGGCATGTCATTATCCCCAAAAGAACCTAAACCGTCATCATTTCTGAACCAAACATGTATATACATACATAACTAGTAGAAGATTTCCCTTTGTTGCCCAGGTGGAATTCATGGCGGGTTCATGGCGATCAGTTGATCGGTATAGAAGTTATTGTATTGCAGCGTTATCTAATAGCGATTGACAACATAGTGGATAGCGCGAAAATGTTATTGTTTTAAATACTAATGTATACCAATTTGGGCCACGAAGACCCATTTTGTCAGGGTCGGTCACAATCACAATCACCAATCCGGCGGCCTCCAAGCATGAAGTGCGATCCCGGGAAGCACTCTGGCCTTAGGGCTAGTTTCCCCTAGGAGTCAACCTTCTGGCGCTCCTGGACGGTCTGCGCACCGTGCGGTGTAAGCTAATCGATTTTGCATTCTGACTAACAACTTGCGGTGTCAACTACAACGGGCGAGCCCGTCACCACAGGACGTTTTCACCTGCAGTGAACGTAGAAGACTTTGGACAGAACAAATCCAACGTCCAGCTACGTCACAACCCGCAAGAAGCCAACGCCTTACATCGCGCCCTTGCTTCCAATTGTGACCAGATTTCTCCGGTCTCTCGATTGGTTCAGAGTTCGAGGTCGCTTGCGCGGTCCTCTCCCTTACGAAGCGGTGAAACGGTGTGCACCGAATCTATCGCGGACCAAGGCGTCCTTTTCCCGACTCTGAACCGGGATCGGATGGCCAATGGTCATTTCAAAGCAGTCGCCGTAAGGTAGACAACCACCCCCGCTCTATAGGAAACAATACAGTTCCCAGACTCCCCCGACTGTTAGTCGGAGAGCACAGTCGATTGGCTTGCGCCGCTCGATGCGCAGACCGTCCAGGAGCGCCAGAGGTTTGATTCCCAGGGGAGACTGGTTGACCCAGTGTCCTACCCAGGTTCGCACCCCATGCATTCTGACTAACAGTCGGGGCAGTCTGGAAGCAGTACTGTTTCTATAGAGCGGGGATGGTTACGGACCTTAAGGCGACTGCTCTCGAAACGACCATCGGCTACCCGATCCTGGGTGAACAGCCGGGCAAAGGACGCCGCGGTTTGCGATAGATTCGGTTTACATCGTTTCACCGCTTCGTAAGGGAGAGGACCGCGCAAGCGACCTCGAACTCGTAACCAGTCGAGAGACCGGAGCAATCTGGTCGCAATTGAAAGTAACGTCGTGAGTGTAAGCCCGCTGGGTAACATACCTAGTTATCTCGCGGATAAGGCGCTGGCCTCTTACTGGCATGTGGCGTAGCTTGACGGTGGACTGTTTTGCCCAAGTCTTCTGCGTTCACTTCACGGAGGGATAGAACGACTAATCGTTAAAATTTCCTGAGGTGACGGGTTCGCCCGTTGTAGTTGAGAACTCTATTTATACTAATTTTCTAGCCCTCTTCGTAGGGGTCTCTATTTATAGCTCCCAGCTAATATTAGAATCAATTAACATTGCCTATTAACATAATTAATTATGATAATATACTCATTTTATTAAAATAAAGTACTCAAATAATATAAAAGTAATGTGGACATGCCCGTATTTTACTGATGAGCCACTCTCAAAGGAACGCCAAGAGAGTGGTTTCTGTAGTTGATGATCGACGCCAAAGGCGCAGATAACGTCGGATGAAAACGATTCCTCTCGGGAGGGGTGGACTTATCATAGGCCATCATAGGCGCACGCGGCTACTTCAGATCGCAACCGCCTCCCGTCTCCATAAATATAACCCTGAGATAGCGAAACATAGACACAGATATGGCTGACTGATGTGCAGCCTACGCCATTGCTTACACTTACGTCATTTACTATGAGACACGAATAAAGGGGTAGAAGTTCTACAGGCCGAAGCAAAAAGAGAATTCAAGGTAAAATGAATCGCTATATCGAGAGACAACAAAATGTTTATAATTAAAGTATATTTTATTTACTTAATAGGCTAAATAAAGCTGTCAACTACAACCGGCGAACCCGTCACCTCAGGAAGTTTTAACGATTGGTCGTTCTATCCCCGTGAAGTGAAAGCAGAAGACTTGGACAAAACAGTCCGACGTCAAGCTCCGCCACATGCCCGTAAGAGGCCAACGCCTTATCCGCGAGATAACCAGGTATGTTACCCAGCGGGCTTACACTCACGCCCTTACTTCCAATTGCGACCAGATTACTCCGGTCTCTCGACTGGTTAAATAGGCCAGTTGGTTGGAATTCCTACTCTTATAAATAGGATAAAAAATTACCGCGTGATGTTTGTTGCACCCGACGTTTCGGCGATGTTGCAGCTGCCGTTATCCGCAGTAGACTGAACAACGGCGGCTGCAACGTCGGGTGCTACAAACTTTTCGTTTTATCTTATTTATAATGTCAAACAACCGCGATAACTACTCTTGCTATTGTCCAATTTATTTTATATGATTTACTTTATATGGTATATATACAGGTATACAATTGTAATAACTTTATACTATTGTAATACAATAGTATACAGGTATACTCTTGTAGTGTAATTCATTGGTATACACTTGGAGGTGACAAATACAACGGTCGCATCCGTCACCTCAGCTATCCCCCCGGTCCTTTTGTGTACACTTGGAGGTGTCAACTACAACGGGCGCACCCGTCACCTTAGCTTTTCAGCCAGCGGGCCGACA
Organism: Micropterix aruncella; assembly: GCA_944548615.1. Taxonomy (NCBI): domain Eukaryota; kingdom Metazoa; phylum Arthropoda; class Insecta; order Lepidoptera; family Micropterigidae; genus Micropterix; species Micropterix aruncella. The sequence continues at coordinate 18,327,997 of OX155972.1, forward strand.
CTCGCACCCTTACTTCCAGTTACGTCCAGATTTCTCTGGCCTCCGACTGCTTACGAGTTCGAGGTCGCTTACGCGGTCCTCTTCCTTATGTAGCGGTGATTCGGTGTTTACCGAATCAAACGCGGACCAAGGCATCCTTTGCCCGGCTAGCCGATTGGTCGTTTCAAGAGCAGTTGCCGTAAGGTTAACAACCATCCCCGCTCTATAGGACAAAGCCGTTTTCAGACGTCCCCGGTTATCTGACGGAATGCAAAATGGAGGCTACCGGACAGATTTTGACCTGTGAGTTGGGCCGACCCTATCACATGGGTCATATTGGCCCAACTGCACTGGGCCCATTAAGTCATTTGTACTCTTTAAAACTCTAAAAAACCATTAATATTAATTAGCAATTTAGAAGTAATTTAAGCCACTACAATACTTAAATTGGTATAAATTAAAAATACGAATAGTCAGTTGTAGAATATTCTTATTTTTATATCAAAATGACTATCAAAATTGTGCAATAGAAATAGTCAAGACAATTTTAAATATAATATTCCAAAATTATTAAATTTAATAATAAACAAAATTTTAACAGAAATGAAAACCGACTCCATTTTTTTATATAAGTACAGCAGCCGTGTAATACTTAGAACGAGCTATCATAATGGAATGCGTATACAAGATTGTATGTATGTGCTGTTGACCGTTTAGGAGTTTCCTTGTCGAAAGCCAACCCTGGGTGCCGCAATCCATGGTGAAATTTAGAAGGGGTTGTCGTAATTGAATACATATACAGAACTTTGTGCCTGTGCTGTTGACCGTTAAAGAGTTTCCTCGTCGAGAGCCAACCCTGGGTGCATCAGCCATGTCATGATAAAACTTAGAACGGACTATCATAACTGAATGAGTATACCAAATTTGGGGTCTGTGTTGTTGACCATTAAGGAGTTCCCTCATCGGGAGCCAACCCAGGGTGTAGAATCAGGTCATACTTACCATAAAAATAAATGAATTGTTATCGGGATTGAAACAACATATTTGCTGTAAAATATGTCAAATCTGCTGCAAATATGTTTACGGTATATTTGCTGCAAATCTGCTGCATAAGCCTGCTGCACCCAGGGTTGGCTCCCGATAAGGAGACTCGTCAACTTTCAATAGCACAGAAACGTAATTTTGTAAAACCATTCAATTATAATAGCCCGTTCTAATTTTCATCGCATCAGCACACAGGGTTGGCTTCAAACGAGGGGAATCCTCAACGGTCAATTCTGTATAGAATTCAATTATGATAGCCCGTTCTAAGTTCTACTATGACATGACTGCTGCACCCAGGGTTGACTCAGAACAAAGCATTTTAATAAAAGCTTGTTTTGAAAAATGTGCTTTTACTATTAACTTATTTTATATAATAAGCACAGAGAGTGTTCTGTAGTAATAAGAGTGTACTTAAAATTTTACGCCCTGTGGTTAAATCATATCCAATTATTTTGAACCACTTCTAACATACAGTTATATAATAAAGATCTATCTATATATCTTCTCTGGCCATAAATACAGAAAATATTTTCTAAAAGCTCAGCATCAAACAAAGAGAATGGCGTCTGCCCGTGAGGTCACCTAGAGTGATCCGTCGGCTACGATCTGAAATAATACGGCGTATAATTTTATTGCCAAATGGCAACTGACTGCGGTGTCGTAAAATGTGACGACGCTGAGTGGAAAGAATATAAGAAAACTAAAATGAACATTTATTGTGATTCGGTAATTCCTAATATTACTTGAGATATCGTTGCCTTTTTTCCTAATTTACCCTTCGAGTAGCGGCAAAATTCATGGCAGACCGCGGCAATTTATTGGAATTTCTTGTAATATCGCCGCGCTCGATAAAAAGTATTATAACTATGGAACTGCTATAGTAATCATAAAAAGAATAAATGGACAATGATCGCATTGTTATTTCGTATATAGAATATTGAAATCTCATTTTGTAAAACAATTAGATAATTATGAATAAATATGTGAAAATTCAAAAAGTGAAAGAAACTCGACATTTCTAACTTGTACTTGTGTTACGGAAAAATACGGAACTCTGTTTGGAAATTGTAAATACTATCGTGATCTTTATTAGATTCTCTATCAAAGGTAATATTAAATGGAGTGCGAAATTATTCTAGCGGCTGTCTATGTATCTATGGAAATAATGAGATATTAAAATTTGTTATGGACTTTAGGATGCGTTCGAATTTGAAAATAATATTACTGTGCTCTCCGGGGGCAAGCCGCCAATATTGGTCGTAAGGTAGTCAACGGTGTTCTGATGTGCTACCAAATTTGGTCGTAACGTAGCCGAAGGGATGAAAAAAAACACGTTTTATTTCGGCTGGTTGTCCGTTAAAAAACTCTCACCTTAAGAATTATATCGGCACCTTGCATACGGCATTTTTTACGTTTCAAATAGGGCGCAGTGAGCACATGCGTTATATTTATCGAAAATGCGATACGTGCGAAAGCAAAGAAAACTTTTACAAATTAAATATTTAGATTAAATTGTAAAAAATAAATAAAACAATAAAAGGCTGAAACCCGTTTAAGACCATACCGAGTCGAACGCCACTAACCATTTTCTTGTACGACTACTAGTTTCTGAGTAGAAGTGCCAACGGAAGGATGAAGAAACAGACATGCCACAGAAGACATTTTTTTTTAAAACTATAACCTAAATTCATTGTTATTTGAAAATACAACATTCCCACTTTTAGTAGTTTTATATGGACCAATAATAATATTATTACAGTTACATAGGCACTATTTGGTTCCAAACTGTTCAAATGTTTATAAACTCAGCGGAGATAGAAATGCAGAGTAAAATTATTAATTAAACAGGCAAATAAACATAGCACAGTTCAATTTTGCAATAGAATCTAAACAACGATGCTTACGTAGCATTGGTTTGACCTACCCACATTTGTTAGTTTTAGTTTGCTTTCAATATCCTGTGACCGAGTCAACAACCAGGCTTATAATATAAAATTGTCGATTGGTACGTTAATGAATAGGTACTTGCAATTCTGGTTTTACGATAAATTCGCAACTAAACGGTATGCTGGTTTTTCAGGTTTCATTAAAGGTTTTGATTGAAAATGGTGCCTATTTACTAATATTTTTTACAAATATGATTTAACACTCGACCGGTGTCGCTCGGGCAAAAAGTACCCAGATTCCGTTATTTTCGTTCTGGGCCCTCGGCTATGAGTAACTCGGCTACCTGCCAGTTTGGTATTCCCTTCCTGAAATCCTAAGTACCGTTAGGAGCGGTTCGATGCCTCGGCCGGCACCCCGACAGTCTGTGGTTGACCCATTATATTCAGTGCTCTGTTCGTTCGGGATAACTTATCCAGCGCTACCGTTGGTGTTAGCAAAAATTTTATGCGACTTACCTGGACTTAACACGCCATACATACATATGTAAGTATATTTCTTTTATATAAGTTAGTATTGAATTCAAATTATTTAATTTTCATTTTTCCGAGAATTTTGAGTAGGTTTTTACCTAGACTATAATTTAAAATTTTCTAACATTTTACTTTTGGGATTTGTGTTCGAAGTCTTTTCTCGAAGTTTTGAAATTAGATGATTTCAACTAGTTAAATGAACGAAAATATACTGTTTAGACTGCAAAACCAAGCTTTCCCATAAAAAATACATACATGATAAAATGAACTTTTACCTAGGTCAATGATCATAAAACCAGAAGACATTGCTCGAGTTCTTCTCGAACTAATATATCTGGTACCTAATACTTTCAGATATATTATAAGGTACTAGGTACTTTTCAAGAAAACTTCAGTTCAACAATTATATTAGGATTGTTTTTACCCGGTAAAACTGCCATTATGAATGTATAAACTGTAAAAAATTCATTAGTTAACCCCTCACCTCGCGAAGTAAAAACCAGCCCGTACCTTTCGCACGCGAAACGTCGAGCGTGAAATCGGCGCGAATCGACGGCCTTGAGAAAAACTACCATAAGTTATAAATCACTTTACGGATCATAAAAAGAAGGACTGTAAAATGATCGCATTGAAATTTGAAATATAAAACATTATAATTTTATCTCGTAAAACAATTAAGATAATAATGAATAAATGTTACAAAGTTGGCGAATATGGGTGGGTAAAAAGTGCCCAGCGCGACCGATAATGTTGTGAAAACTAGCGCCACCGGTCGAGTGTTAAATAATAACTGTGTTTATATTGAGTCCTCCGCCGCGAAAATGTTAGGACAAATTAGTGGTACGCACAAAATGACAACGCCAAAATGTTAGGCAAGCCCAAATGTCTATATTATATACAAAGTTTCATGGCGATCGGTTTAACGGTATAGAAGTTGATTTGTTGCGTCGCAATCTTGTGGGAAGTTATAATAAAGCGAGTGCCATAAAAACTTTCTCCATCAAAAAATACATATATGTGCCAACTTTCATGGTGATCGGTCAACAGGTTTCGGAGTCTATTAAGCTCTGACAGACAGATATACCAACATCCATTTTTATATACTATATAACTATATCGATAATTATTATAGTTAGCATCTTGCAATTTACAGGGTATGCCCGTAAATTCGGGGCGAGTGTCGCACTTGGGAATAGCATTGTTAGCTTGCCAGTGCAAATGAGACAATACTCAGGTGTGAATTGTAGATAGACGCGGGGGCCGATGCAGTGACATCGCAACGCCTATTTCGTGCCTGTGCTCGTAACCGTTGCAACTTAACTACCGTGAATGCTTAGGGCTAGAAACATACGGGATACAACTAAGCCACTTCAACAATACTTCGTGGGATATCCGTAGGACAAAACCGTAATTAACAGAGAACCATGATATCACGTACCATCATAAGTGGTCGGTTGTCCTCATATGTTTGAAGTTACTCACGTCTAATCCTCATATAACCCAAAAACTCGATAACACACTGCGTAATGTCTACTTACAGTATTCTATTCCACATCTAGCGTTGTCAACATAACGGCCGAACGGAGTGCAAGTTTTGACTTACGGACAAGAGAGTACACTCGCTAACTTCACCGACGAGCCCGTTAGTGTCCAAAGCTTTATCGCGTGGCACTGGCAATTGAAACCAGCGGATACCCTCGCGCTCTCACTGCCAGATTTGGCCGGATTTCTCTATCCTCCAGTCTGGTCGCAGGTTCGAGTTCGGTTCGGAGGTTCGGCTCTACCTGATATTAGCGGTAATTCAGTTTTTATGTATAGCGGAAACTGGCGCCTTTTGCCCGTCTTTTACACGGGATCGTGTGGCTAACGAATTGTTGCAAGATTAGCTGGCATCTAAGAGATTCATCATTATGAAACATATGAGAGCTTTTTAAGTTCCTCCGATTTAGACCCTCCGACAGACGCCGTATGAAGGGTAAGCCGCCCAGCTGCGTCCAAAGGTCATCCCCCAGAGAATCCTATTCCATGTCACGACACAGCCGCGACAGGGAAAACAGACTGCATTCCAAGTTCGACTCTTTCAAGGAGGCTTCCGGACGGGAGTTGAACCGCGAGTTTTGGCTAATAACGCACGAGCTATGGCTGCGGAGCCAGAACGTTACTAGAGAATGTATGGAGGTGCACGCACTGGGCAGCCAGGCTTGGCGGTTTTCAGGAGCCGGCAACACGCGCACACGATACAAGCATCCAAAATGGGAGACACTGGCTGCGCGCAGCCCAAATGTATGTTTCGCCTACGTGTGCGCGCACACGCGGATACTGAGCGGCGACTCTGGCCGCCTAAACTGGCACTCTCTCTTTTCTGGCTTTGCAGCCATATCTCCGGAGGCGTGGACGCCAGTGCGTTATGAGCCATAAGGTACCGATAAGCATTGGTGCTAATACCAATTTAATTGGCCATCTATTATAACATTGATAATGCAGGTTTTTTTAAAAAGAGTGATTGATTATAAAAACACAATCATTTTAAACAGTGATAACAATAACATCATTTAATTATTATTTCCATCTATCGCATTTTTATATAGACTGATTCCACCCCAGAAAAAAACACAGTGATATTAGAATGCCCTAAATTAATTAGTCTATTTTAAAATTAAGGCGCGTAATAATTAGGTTTTTAAAACTTAAATACCAAATTAAATATTTACATATTCATGTAAATATTATTCAGATATTAAGAGCTATGGTTTAACACGTTTTTCTAGCTTGACCTGTGTTAAAAAATTGAAACTCACACTAATAATCACTTCTCATTTATAGCACCATACGCAATTTATATCGTTTTGTTTCTCGTATTCTCGATTATAAATAATTCTACCAAATCAATAGGGTGAATTGATTCCGCCGTTTGACATCACGTCCTAATAATGCGCTCAGCGCCATCTGTGGTCATTTCAGTCAACTACTCTATACATCGGTATTTTACACAACCTGCATGTATGAATCTACCAATTAACGAAATCTTGCAAGTCGAATTTCAATCACTTCTGATAGTCGTATCAACATAAATTACGCCAATTGTGTGTAGTTGTGATGACAATACAATAATATGGTACCATCGAGCCGATCTGATGATAAAGGAGGAAGGTAGTCACAGGAACTGAATAACGATACTAAGTATCCGAGTTGTATTTGGGCTACTTGGAATAGGCTTAAGATGTCCTCTGATCATGAATGATTTTCAGGGTCTGATAATGGAGATGGAAGGTTGGCACTGGAATTTTATAAAGTAACAACGTAGGGTATCTTAGATGTGTTTAGACTTGTTGGAATCGGCTTGAGGTGTACTCTGGTTATGAATGGTTTCCAGGGCCTGATGACGGAGCCGAGAGATAGGCACTGGAACTGGAATAACGGAAGAATAAATGATTAACGTGTTTGGGCTTATTGGAATCGTCTTGAAGAGTTATTCTAATCATGAATGATACGATTGTGATAAGACTAAAAGTTGGGACAAGACTAAAAAGTATAAAATAAAATAACAATTTTCCTTCAAATTAAATCATAATGCTTCTCAGTGAAATGTTTCAAAAAGCATTGTTATGAATATTACGTAAGTACCTAAACAAATGCTAAAAAAATCACCCCATGCTTTTACACAAATCGCTTAATCTAAGTCCATTACGGGGTAAACAGTGGTTAATTATTTTTTGCTTTTTATTTTTTTGGATTTTAGTTCAGTACTCACAAAAGCGTGTTTTTTTTAGTTTTTGAAGCTATTATTTTATTTTGTCGCCATCTATAAGGATACTGGTAATGAGAAAACGTTATTCAATATTTGGAACTATGAGTGCAAAATTGAAAAATTACATCTTCATGTAAATTATATTAAAATACCTAATAACATTCATGATAAAAAAATATATTGTTATTGTATTATAATTTCATATCGAGATATGTTACCATTTAGGGGTATTTAGAGAACCACTTATAGTGCGCCGCTATACTTTTATACCGGTTAACACTCAGCGGATCACGTACTCAGTACGTGATAAAAATATTCTCTCACTCGCGAATCATTTACTGAGGGTTTGAGCGACTTTCATACAGTTTGTTTAAAAATCACGTATTCGGTTCGTTATTCGCGTTATTAGTACTTTTTTCTATACATATATATGCGATTCATTGGCATGAATTCATAGCGCGAACAAAAAATACCCTGAATTCATAGCGTAAACCAAAAAAAAGGCGTCGAGAGACTGCAAAGTTTGTGCAGACATTGGAAAGAAGTAGACTAGCAAACGAGGACAATAGGAGACAGTCTACTATTGCCTAGATTGCAATGTACCACTATGCTACTATCCATGTTTCAAAAATTTCCAAACATAAAAGATTTTTTGTCAATGATTACGTATGATTACTTCATGTACAACTTTTTTTCGCTGACAAAAATGCCTTTTTTTAAATAAATAATTTCATAACTTATCATAATATTTCTTTCATTTTTAATTTTTATCCAGAAGAAGTTAAAGTCAGTCTAATAGATACTAAACAAATGGTTTGTGACAATAGATACAAAAAAAAAATACGTGTGGCACTCGGGGACAGCCACGGTAAAGCTATTGCATAGCATTTTTTTAACAACTTATGCAATTATAATTATTTATTTATTTTACTTTTTCTGATATCAGATAACTGCGCTCTATCGGAAAACGTTGAAATTATTCCGAATTATTTGCGGCTGCGGAAGCAAATGATTCGGAATAATTTAAACGTCTTTCGATAGAGCGCCGCGCACGAATTTTTTATTCAATAAAGCAAAAAACCGAATTATTCGAAAAAAATCGTAGATAAAAAGATAGATAATTAAATTATCTTTAAAATGGTGCAGGTTTCATAATAATACGCCAGATAGTATTTGCGTAGTAGTCGTTTTTGTGTTCGGTTAGACCTAATTTCACAAATTAATTACACTATGTAATATAAACAAAATCTAAAATATTCAAAGCTAAGAATATTAGGAAAATGTTCTTGTTTAACACATATTTTTTTCGAATCGTAAGCAGTACTCGTTTAGAAGTAATTATCAGTTTAAAATCATTAATTTTCGTTAAGAAATTTCTTCATTCGGTCGCCGCGCTGGCCTAGGCCCGCGATAAAAGCTATGCAATAGCTTAAAAACAATGTGATATATCACAACAGGTTATTTTTTTATAGCCGTTACAATAATGCGCGTGTTACTTTGCCGCGGGCAAAGTAACATGCGCTATAAAAATCGGCCGCTGTTAAAGTGATAATATATTTTTTTTCGTTGAATTGAATACACTGGACAAAACGCAGCGCGGGGCTAGCTCCACGTAAACACAGATTCGCACTTATTTGTTCCTAGAGCTAATGGGCCCTTGCTGAGTTGGCCACGAAGACCCATTCTGTTTCAGGGTCGGTCACACTCACGGGTCAACACCCATCCGATGGCCTCTCCGCATGGGGTGCGAGCCTGGGTAGGACACTGGGTCAACCAGTCTCCCCTGGGAACAATCCTCTGGCGCTCCTGGACGGTCTGCGCACCGAGAGGCGCAAGCCAATCGATTGTGCTCTCCGACTAACAATCGGGGGAGTCTGGGAACTGTATTGTTTCCTATAGAGCGGGGGCAGTTGTCTACCTTACGGCGACTGCTCTTGAAATGACCATTGGCCATCCGATCCCGGTTCAGAGTCGGGCAAAGGACGCCTTGGTCCGCGACAGATTCGGTGCACTCCGTTTCACCGCTTCGTAAGGAAGAGGACCGCGCAAGCGACCTCGAACTCGGAACCAATCGAGAGACCGGAGAAATCTGGTCACAATTGGTAGTGAGGGCGCGAGTATCTCGAGCCCGCCGGGTTTATTCCTGGCTCACTCGCGGTAAGGCGTTGGACTCTCACGGGTTGTGGCGTAGCTAGACGGCGGATTTGTTATGTCCCAAGTCTTCTACGCTCACTGCACGGTCGATAGAACGAACAATCGTTAAAACGTCCTGCGGTGACGGGTTCGCCCGTTGTGGTTGACAACTCAATATGTTCCTAGATAGAAACTGGATAGGAGTGGTGAAAGTTTATCCTTTCATGTTCGGGCGAATGGGGAGGAATATTTGCGTTACATTCGGCTTAATTATCCAGCGAACGTTGCGGTTAAATAAACACACAGATATTCTCAAATAATACGTCGTTTTGCGTGTTTTTTAATGAGGGACGTTCCTATTAACGATCCAGATGATACAAATATTGCTACAATGTTCCTAATATTATTATAGGAGATGATCAGATCTTTCATTATTATTACTTCCACGGCGGAGGGAAAGTATTGTGAACGCACTTCTCTCTCTGTGTGTGCGTGTATTCCTCCACTATAGCGCCAAAACGCTTCATCGGCTTGAACTGAAATTTGGTATGCACTCATCATTTGGTCATGGCAATAGCTGAACAGAGCTGACAATAGCTGAACTTTTCTAGTTAGAGATAACTAGAAAAGTAAGGTCTAGAAAGGCGTTGGCCTCTTACGCGTATGTGGCGGAGTTTGACGGTGGACTGTTTTGTCCAAGTCTTCTGCTCTAACTCCAGGGAGATAGAATGACTAATCGTTAAAACTTCCTGAGGTGGCGGGTTCACCCGTTGTAGTTGACAACTATAGTTATCAGTCACAATGCACAATCGATTGGCTTACACCGCACGGTGCGCAAACAGTCCAGGAGCGCCAGAAGATTGACTCCTGGGGGAAACTGGTCCTTAGGCCAGAGTCCTACCCAGGCTCGCACTTCATGCGTGGAGACCGAAGGATGGGTGTAGATGGGTGTGTGTGTAACCGACCCTGAACAAATGGATCTTCGTGGCCAACTCCAACAGAGCCCATTAGCTCCTCGAATTCATTATCAGTTTAGATAAATAAAATGTATAATAAATAGTGTGCATAATTTGCTCGCGGGTATGATCTAGCTGACCCGTGCCCATTTCATTGGGTGGTAAACATTTTTACTTGTGATGAAATTATTAGTATGGTTCGGTTAGTACTAAGTGCTATGATTTATTTCCTCACTGCCAAAAGGAGGGTTATATTTTTCTGCATATATATGTATGTATTTGCATGCCAATTTGGCTATATTACCGGGTTTCAAATGAGTGAATGAAATGATTATGATTGAATAAATTATGTATATTTTAATTGTTTAAACCTTCTCTTTTTATTATATTAGATGTAATGTTATTATTTGGTACCAAAATATATTGTTTTTCAAGAGTTCCAACCCGAGATAATAATATGGTCGCGGTTCCATACCTAAATCGTATTATCTCTTTAACTATTTATGCAGTTAAAAGGAAATTACATGCAGTAAAAGGGAAAAGACTTTTGTGTTAAACACTTGAGACGATAAATTTACTTATTTTGATAAGAATTCATAATTGTTGATAATATGTATGACCAATAAATATGACCTAACAATTTAAATGATTGTTTTAATATAAAAAACTACTCTTTGTGACTTAAATATAAAAGTTAGACATATGCTCTCGCTTACTTTTTTGTAGGCATTATCAAGCTGTACAACTTTTCTTTAGATCTCAATCATATATCTCTCATCGTTGGCAGCGTTCGTAACATTTTCATTCGACCGTTTTTTCTCCGACTTACTTTGCAAATCCAACTACCACGAAAAAGTCTTTTCATTTTTCGGATAATTATCTAGCCTATGACACTCACAAATAGGATGGATTTCTATTGGTAAAATATTTTTTTAAATCAGTTTAGTAGACCCAGAGATTATACTCCCTACAACCTCACAAACACTTTGTGAGTTGCAAACTTTACCTCTTTATAATATTAGTATAGATTTATGGCCACTTTCGTCCGTCAACCTTCTTACCTACCCACAAATACCGGCACGCGACTTAGGTTTAATTTATTTCTTAGCTATTGGTTTTCATAATTTTTCTGATTGCGTGGAATACAAAATATAAAACGATTCAGCCTTTCAGCGTGATTTCTTCGGGTAGTACCTACCTCCCGCGCGTCCGGGGTTCGTGACTGTTTTGCGACGGAAGTCCGATAAGAAATCCGCGTGTCACCAGTAATTCTTCATTTAATTTTCCATTTCTTTTTCAAGAATAAACTGTGTGAACTATTTGTGTCACGTTTATTCGTGGAATTAGAACGAATAATTTTAAGGGAAGTCGTTACAGTCGCCTGTTACAGTTTATAGAAGAAGTAAGCAAACGGTTGCTTCAAACCAAGAAATTCCCGGCAATTAGCCAAGGACTGATTTTCTCTGAATATTAATTTTATAAATACAATCGATGAGCGCCTTGTCTTGGCCGGCGCACATAGGTAAGTTTTACAATTTTTGCGGCCAAAATTATTTTAAATTTGTGTAAGTGAGCTAGAAAACAGAAAAAGTATTTACCATAAACGGAAAAGAAATAATTTTCTAAATAATTCAATGTTTCATCCAAAGTTGTCATATTTAACCGGTGCATTTGGTCATTCAGGTATTGGCGAGTCACTGTTATCACTCTTAATGATCTAGAAATCTAGACCATCCAGTAACAACCAAAGTTAAAATTGGGAATAAAAATATATAATTTTTCTTACCTTATCATTAAAACATCCCTGTACCTTTCGTATAGACACCTATAGGCAGCATATCTTTATGGATTTCACAAAATAGAAGTGCTGCGCTTCATATACAAAAAAAAAGTCTCAGCGATCGAAGGCGATAACCAAACTAAATTGCCTTTGAAAAAAAATGATGTTTTCTCCTTCTAAACACTTTTAAGTTTAATTGCTTTATAATGTACCTTTAAATAATTTGGAAACGCTAATAATTATAAAAAATATTCTCTTTTACCTGGAGTACTAGGATCCATAACGATCAGTTCGATTACTGGTGTATAACTACCAAGAAATCATATTGAAAATGTTTAATCACTCAAGGGCGCAAAGAACGGTTACTGGCGTAGACAAGAAACAATGAAGTTCCGACTAACAATGCGCGGGCGCATTAAGCGTGTTTTTCGAAATAAAACCGGTTTATTGTTCACTTATTTCTTCTCATGCGATAGGACTTAATTCTAATAATTTCAATTATGGCCGCGTAATAATAAATTCTACATTTGTGCGGCGTATAAACCCGGTTAAATTCCATTGCAACCGCCTCTGGATCAACAACGCCTTCGGCTCAACAAGGCATCTGTTTACCAAATTTCAAATATCTAAATCCAATATTTCTAAATTAAAATTTCATTGAACTAATTTCAACCAAAACTTTATTAACTCTTGCCATCAGGAAATGACAAATTTCAGCTCAATCGGATTTAGCGTTTTTCGAATTTATCGTGTCGGATTTATCGTGAATGAATACACAGACATGAAACACAGACACACAGACACACGAAAAAATCATAATCATCTCAGAGGGGCTCAAAATAGATATTTCTTGCTTCAACTCGAAAAAAAAATGCACGTTCACAATCTTTTTCCTCTTCATCGGTTGGTGGACCGGGAATTTAATAAAAGTATTTTTGGTTATTACTGTTCTCAATTAGTGTTAAAAATTTAAAAATTATCGATATCGATACACCCTCTAAAATTGTGCCTCTCGAGCTTCTAATAGCTTATCTTCTATTCCTCGACATGGTAGGTAGATCTATAACAATATTCAAGCAAGTAATTAATTCTGAACCGTGATTCACGCCCAGCGCCAAGCTTCAGATCAACACGATAAATCCGTGATATCGGCGGATCCACCTCTGCAACGCCAGCTTAATCCCCGATGTAAATCCGCACAGTTCAACTGGCGCAGCTGGAAATGGAAATGCAACGGAATAACTTACTCGATAATATATTATTATTAGGAGTATATCTGCGGTAATACACTTTGAAAGTTTGCTGTTGCTTCAGTAATAGTTTGTCACCTCTATGTGTTGGTTATTGGAATCGACGCCCCTTCGGTAACTTTCTAAATCGCGACAAAGTTTGCATTTTTGTAGCGATCAAGCACGGGAGCGGAAGGACGCGTCGCTGCTGAATCCATGCGACTAATGGACGCACAGACGGGTATTTGACCCAAAAACAAATTAACATTTTCTCGGAATGGATTCTACCTAGGGAAATACAATAATTGGAGAACAGAAGGCCGCCATTTAGTTTTTTTCGGCATAGTTAGAGTCTTGCTAACAGATAGAATCGAATAAAAACCAGAATACTTATCGCGTTGTCTTCACTATGATCTATGGTAAGAAATTATACCAAATTGAACACAATTGAACGAGTTTATTATACATTACCAACCATAAACTAAAATAATCAATATTGATGATTTTTCACAAATACTTTACAAAGTAATTGGTCAAACCAAGCTCAATAAAAGTAATAAAAGTTAAAACGTAAAGTAGGTAGTCTCTATTGACCGCAGCTGCAGCTAGGGCTCCAAGTTGTCCAATCACAAGTTGATGAGACAAAGTTTTGAAAAATATTCTTTCTAATCAAAATCACTTGACAGTTGATGCCAGCAACGTTCAGGTACGCAAAAAAGGCCAGCGCGTCATGTTATGGCTCACAGTGAAAGTACTACATATGACATCTTCTTTGTTTTCAAATAGTTAACGAGTTCCATATCAGTGAACATATTGTCGGTGGTTCTATTACGCACTGCCCCATAAAGAAGCTCAGCCATTATTTTTACCTTGTTGCTAATACAAAATGGTTTTTTCCGGCTGACGTCCTGCGTAGATTTCCATATTAATTAAAGTGGTGGCAGAATGGATATAAATAATTATATGCCAATTTCTCTTTTAAGCACCTTATCCAAAATTATAGAGAAAGTCGCAAAAAAACGTGTTCCATATTAATTTTAAGTGGTAACAGACTGGATATAAATAATTATAGGCCAATTTCTCTTTTAAGCACCTTATCCAAAATTATAGAGAAAGTCGCAAAAAAACGTGTTCCATATTAATTAAAAGTGGTAACAGACTGGATATAAATAATTATAGGCCAATTTCTCTTTTAAGCACCTTATCCAAAATTATAGAGAAAGTTATATTCTGAAATATTTAAAAGAAAACAATCTTTTATCTGATAACCAGTTTGGATTTAGAGAAGGAATTGCCACAACTGATGCAATCGCAGAAGTGACACGTATTATTAACTGCAATGTGGATGAGGATAAAAAGTGCATAGCTGTTTTCTTGGATCTCGCAAAGGAATTCGATACGGTCTTGCACGATTAGCTCGTTCGGAGGTTGGGGGAAGTTGGAATCCAGCATGTCACACTCAACTGGTTTAAGACCTATTTTCATAATAGAAAACAAATTACCACAATTAATAATCTAACCAGCAAACCGGAAGACCTGCCATTTGGCGTTCCTCAGGGTAGTGTTCTCGGGTCTATTTTGTTTCTCATTTATATAAATAAATTATGCGATCTGGTGGGGAAGACCATTTCTTTTGATGATGACATAGTCATTATCTTTGATGGGCACACCTGGAGAGACACTTTCTGTGCAGCCAATGGTGGTATTAATCAAGTACGTGAATGGTTAGATGAATCCCTTCTTAGCCTAAATATAAAAAAACGAAATATATAACTTTTAGTAATAATAATAAAGGACAAGCATCACCATATCATACCGTAACTATTCACTCATGTAAAAATACACAGCAATGTAACTGCCCTTTCCTGGAAAGGACAGAATACGTAGAATATCTCGGAATAATAATTGATAATATGCTGCGTTAGCAAAAGCACATTGAGATGTTGACAAGCAAGGTTCGAAAACTTTCCTACGTATTCCGCGAAGTGAGAAATATTTTAGACCCGGGAACACTAAAAATACGTATTATGCATTATTCTTTGTTATGGCATAATCGGGTAGGTTGGTTGTGCAACAAATATCCTCCAGCCTCTTGAAGTGGCGTAAAAGTGCATACTAAAAATTATCGAGCGTAAACCGTATCGATATCCTACGAAACAGTTATATAAAGAAAGTAATATTTTGGACCCAAGACTGTTGTACATTAAGATAGCCTTGATACACGCAAAATTCAAAATGCCACTTATTAACTCACGAGTGAGACTCACCAGAGCTGCAAAGAATGACGATATGATAGTGCCAAGAACTCGTACGACTTTCGGACAGAGACATTTCAACTTCATAGCACCGAGAATGTACAACTACCTGCCTGATGTCGTGAAACGCATTGAAACCAAAAACAAATTGAAAAATTCGGTTTCTAGGTGGCTTATTATAGAAGGCAGGGAAAACATCAATGGAATGTTGAATATTGTATATAAATTTTTTGTATATTAATTTTTCTCATTATTCTTCAATTTTAGACATATATTTTTACTTTCAAACATATATTTTTACTTTTACTCTACACGTTAATAATTGTTATCAAAGTGATAGAACTTCTACAAATTTTATTTGTTTTAATTTTATTTGTTTTATTTTTTTTTTTTTATATAATAATTATTTAGTAGTTTGATTAGATACATCTAAAGAATATTTTATAAAGTCTGCCTTAGAACAGGCCCTGGCCTAGTTAGGCGACTTTTATTCATTACTTCATCTCCTCAAGAATCAGTTTTTTGCTAACATCTCATATATATACATATATTGGACGAAACCTGCTTCAGGGCCGACGAACTTGTCGAATCGAAACGCAGGGTCCAGGACCTTAATCGCGGGAGCCAAAGCTGCCGCGTACGACGCGATGTGGTAGTAGACTGTATTGTGGTTAATTATTAATTTTACTCACGTCGTTAGCTTCTCCATAGGTTTTCTTGGCGTATACACAGCTCTCGGCAGGCTGTCTAGTTTAAATCGTTCCCGATGAATAATTCCACAGAACTTAGGAAGGAACGGTTCAGTAAATATAGAGAATGTTTTCTAATGCGGTTTTGTTTCCAGCAAGTCCTCTTTACACAACACAATTCACAATATTCGCCCGCGATTGCAATTTTTCGCGGGTTGCAGTGATTCGCGGGTTGCGCGAGTTGTTTCTTTAAAAAAATATTATTTCAAATAAAGATCTTTAACAATAAAATAAATGTATTTATGTACAATAAAATAATTCCTACAATTTGGGGTCACCCCGTGCGACCAGTTATGTAATTTTCTTCGTGCGACTAATTAACGATTAAAACCACCCTTTCACTACCTACCCCCACAAGTTCAACTCTTGCCGTGACCAAATGATGTCTGCATGCCAAATTTCAGCTCAATCAGATGAAGCGTTTGGGCGCTATCGTAGAGGAATACACACATACACGCAAGCACACACAAGTGAGTTCACAATATTTTCTTTGCCAGGAAAGCAAAATCAGCCTGCTTATGTTTGTGATCGCAAAACTCGAAAAGTAATCGGCCAAATGGAATTTTGATAGAACGTTGCAAAGTTTAGGTGAGTGTTTTTATATGAATACCAATATAATATATTATGATATTTATATAACGCTAGCTGACACGTGCCCACTTCGTTGGGCGGTAAACATTTTTACTTGTGATGAAATTATGAGTGTGGTTCTGTTAGTACTGAGTGCTATGATTTATTTCCTGACTGCCAAAAGGAGGGTTATATTTTTACTGCATATGTTTGTATGTATTTGCAAGCCAATTAGGCTATATTATCGGGTTTCAAATGAGTGAATGAAATGATTATGATTGAATAAATTATGTTTATTTTAATTGTTCAAAACTTATTTGTATACTATATTAGATGTAATGTACCAAAATATATTGTCTTTAATTTGGTACCAAAATATATTGTCTTTCAGGAGTTCCAACCAGAGATACGGTCACGGTTCCGTACTTATGTCGTAATATCTTTTATTCATTTATACAGTAAAAGGGAAATTATATGCAGTAAAATTGAAGAGACTTTTGTTTTAAACACTTGAAGCAATACATTTATTTATTTTGAACATAAAAAACTACTTTTTGTGACTTAAATATAAAAATTAGACATATACTGTCGGTGACTTTTCTGTAGGCATTACCATGCTCTACAACTTTTCTCTAGAACTCAATCACATATCTCACATTTTTAAAGCAGCGTTCGTAAGAAACGTTTTCATTCGACCGTTTTTTCTCCGACTTTCTTTGCAAATCCGACTACCACGAAATAATATATAACCTATGACACTCACAAATAACGTGGCTTTCTAATGGTAAAATAATTTTCAAAATCGGTTTAGTAGATCCAGAGATTACTTCCTACAACCTCACAAACTTTACCTCTTTATAATATTAGTATAGATGAATATATGTTATTTTCTTCTTCTTTTTACACGTCACCTCATGAAGTTTTAACGAAATGTATTGTTGTGTCGCCCGTGAGCGCAGAAGACAAAACAGTCCACCGTCAAGCTTCGCCACCTGCCCGTCAAAGGCCAATTCCTTACGGCAAGGCACTGGGCAGCCTCGCCCCCGACTACCAGTTTTGGCAGGATATCTCCGTCTGCAATTAACCTTCAGGATACCTCCTTCCCCCGGACTGGTTACGGGTTCGAAGTTGTTTACGCGACCTCTACCTGTTGTATTACAGAGGTAATTCAATTAGAATTTATCGCGGACCTGAGCGTTCTTTGCCCGTAGTGCCACACGGAATCGAGTGGCTTGACAACAGGTCAATATCCGACCCCGCTGCTTAGGATACAGTGTATTTCCATAGTCTCAGGACTCCTTCAGCAATTAGTCAGAATGCACAACCGATTGGCTTCGCCGAACGGTGCGCAAACCGTCCAGTGGCGCCGAGATTCCATCCCGCCAGGACAAAACCTGTCCACCAGCTCTGAGGCCTGAGACACGGGAGTCTTTCCCGGGGTAGCCTTCCACACGAGGAGGCTTCTGAGTAGGAGCTGAAACGTGAGTTTAGCCGATCCGAGAACACAGTGGATCTTGTGGCCCAAGCCGCACGAAACCGTTCACCACCACATGGCGACTGCAATAAAACTCAAGGACACACGAAATCCGGTCAATTAATCAGAGGGATTTGACCACCACTCTGGTCAAACTCGTCACCACACGCGCGCCCGTTTCGGCAATCTCTGAAAATTTCATTTTCGCAGGTGTATTCTATAAAGTGTAAACGTTTCAATAAAATTAATATTTTGAATTCGATCGGATGCCTTACGTGCCCGAGTCAAACTCACTTTTGTTCAATATGAAATATTAAAAAAAAGGATTTTACCGCGATGTGAAAGCGAAAGAACGGGCAAGCTAGAGTCCGCTCAGGACAACGGTGTTAAAACGTCGAGTGCTACCAACTTCATTCGGTGAAAATCATTTTTCAGTTACTTTATCTTGCTTAATAACCAAGATAGTAGCTCAATAACCAAAGCTTAATAACCAAGATAAATAGAATAGAAACTGATTTACCGCGTGAAGTTTATAGCACCCGATGTTTCGGCTACGTTGCAGCCGTCATTGTCTAGGGTAGACTAGTGGCTGCAACGACGACTGCAACGTCAGCTGCTGCAACGGTGGCTGCGGTGGCTGCAACGTCGCCGAAACGTCGGGTGCTACAAACTTCACGCGGTAAACTCGTTTCTATCTTATTTACCTATAATGTCAAACAAACGCGATAGTCTTCGATTTCAAACCAAGATAGTGTTTGAACTTGACCAGTTTTTTAACACTGGAATTGAAAGCATATTTAGTACGACCACCATTAATACTACACTTTTGTATCTACTAACCCCTATTGTATTTTAATTTCCTAAACCACCAACCAACGAGAGGGGAAGGTATTGTCAACGCGTTAAAAAAATCACGATGAAGACGGAAATATCCAATCCATGTTGAGCCCCTTTGAGACGATTAGGGCCATATCCAGATTAAAAGCTCTCTGAGTGTCTGTCTGTTTGTCTCGGTGTCTCTGTCTATGTGTGTATTTTTACATTATAGTGCCCAAACTTCTAATCCGACTGAGCTGAAGTATGGCATCCAAGCATCATTTTGTCACGGCAAGAGTTAAAAGGGTTTTGGTTAGAATATGTCCACCAGGAGCTACACTAGTCTTATTTTAAACTCGAAATATTTGAGTTAGGACTTGGAATTTGGTATACTGATGCCTTGTTTCGCCGAAATCACGCTGTAAAATTATGATTGGAATGTTTCATGTACAAGCTACACTAATAATCTGTAAATTTCGCCATACCGCCAAACTCCGGTCAATTAATCAGAGGGATTTGACCACCACTCTGGTCAAACTCGTCACCACACGCGCGCCCGTTTCGGCGATCTCTGAAAATTTCATTTCCGCAGGTGTATTCTATAAAGTGTAAACGTTTCAATAATATTATTATTTTGAATTCGATCGGATGCCTTACGTGCTCGAGTCAAACTCACTTTTGCTCAATATGAAATATTAAAAAACGGATTTTAGCGCGATGTGAAAGCGAAAGAACGGGCAAGCTAGAGTCCGCTCAGGACAACGGTGTTAAAACGTTGAGTGCTACCAACTTCATTCGGTGAAAATCATTTTTCAATTACTTTATCTTGCTTAATAACCAAGATAGTAGCTCAATAACCAAAGCTTAATAACCAAGATGAATAGAATAGAAACTAATTTACCGCGTGAAGTTTATAGCACCCGATGTTTCGGCTACGTTGCAGCCGTCATTGTCTAGGGTAGACTAGTGGCTGCAACGACGACTGCAACGTCAGCTGCTGCAACGGTGGCTGCGGTGGCTGCAACGTCGCCGAAACGTCGGGTGCTACAAACTTCACGCGGTAAACTCGTTTCTATCTTATTTACCTATACTTGTTATATATATCTTATTTACCTATACCATTACATATACGTTTCTATCTTATTTACCTATACCTATATTTACTTGAACTTGACCAGTTTTTTAACTCTGGAATTGAAAGCATATTGAGTACGACCACCATTAATATTACACTTTTTTACAACGGCGGCTGCAACGTCACCGAAACATCGTGTCCTACAAATTACACTTTTGTATCTACTAACCTCTATTGTATTTTAATTTCCTAGACCACCAACCAACGAGAGGGGAAGGTATTGTCAACATGTTAAAAAAATCACGATGAAGACGGAAATATCCATTTTGAGCCCCTTTGAGACGATTAGGGCCATATCCAGATTAAAAGCTGTTTGAGTGTCTGTCTGTTTGTCTCTGTGTCTCTGTCTATGTGTTTATTTTTACATTATAGTGCCCAAAGTATGGCATCCAAGCATCATTTTGTCACGGCAAGAGTTAAAAGGATTTTGGTTAGAATATGTCCACCAGGAGCTACACTAGTCTTATTTTAAACTCGAAATATTTGAGTTAGGACTTGGAATTTGGTATACTGATGCCTTGTTTCGCCGAAATCACGCTGTAAAATTATGATTGGAACGTTTCATGTACAAGCTACACTAATAATCTGTAAATTTCGCCATACCGCCAAACACGCCCGCAAATTTCAACCACGCGTCCCCTGAGGCAGTTCCAACTGAACCTAACCGGGTTCGTCCGCCGTCCGAGAGCGGGCGCTAATCGATTTCGCTTATAAAAATCATATACAGTTGATATCAATCCTTGGCTTCTTGCTGGGAAAGCATTGGGGTGCCACAATCGATTTTTTACTCTTCTGTATCATGCATCATAAAATAAATTACTATTATTATTAATAACAATACTATTATATACCGTAAACTGCCATAACTATGACCTCCTGTCCAAACAATATACCACTCCTGTTTTTTTTTATAAAATATGTCATTTGATCGAAAGGAAGACAGTTTGAACGATTACATTCATTTTGTCAAGAACATGACTAGATGCTGAACGAATTGCTCTGTGAGTGATCAGTCGCCTTTCAGCGGTGAGATAGAGAAGGCATTTTTTGTGTTTCAGAATAATTTCTGCTATCAACGAACCTCGTCAAATTTTGTCAGGTGGATGGGATCTGATAAGCATCTGAAACCTCTCTTATAATTAGACTTTCAGACAACTTATCTGCCATCTAGAGTTTTGATAATAATACTTGCTCATATATATTTCTGTATGATTTATTCCAAAAATAAGCATTGACGTAAGCTACAAGTAAGATCTGGAACGTTCTGGAAATGGCCAGAAGATGAAGATCGGATACTGTAAAGGCCAAAAAACGTGGTAAAAAAACAAAAGCAGCGCAAAACATATAAAATATTAGAGTTGCCGAACATTCAGGGCATTTCTTATTTTCATTATGTATCATTCCTGTTAGTTAAATTTTGTTTTCGACCATTATTTAACTGATGGGTATTTTTTTTGTAATTTGAAATATTTTTTTATTTACCTTTTTTTTAATTGCATATTATTTAGGATTGCCTACTGTTGACAATGAAATACAAAGCAACGCACCAGCCTGGTGAATTGGTGCTGATTCAATACATTTCTGTGATGGTACATTGTTAAAAAATCCCAGAAACATCCCGGGATATCCATATTTACCGGCGGCCCGTTGGCGTAGCTTGACTGTAGAATATTTTTCCCGGAAAGTCTTTTACGTTTACTTAACGGGAGACAGAATGGTTTGATGTCGGAATAACTGCCTGGGGTTACGGATTTGGACGTTGTAATTGTCACCCTTCGTATGTTCTGTAAAAAGTGAAAACCCCTTTCTCCTTTTCTCCTTGATAAAATGGTTTCACCAGAATGCTTACTTGGCTTTAATTACCAGGCGTGTCCAGAGGCATTTCGCCAAGCATTATTAATAAAATAAATGAATATTATTGTTATTATTACTAATAATATTATAAATTTGTACAATACGCCTGTTAAAATATGTCGAGATTTTGGTGTAATCGCCGAGAGTGGTACTTTTCTCATGCGACCGAATAGTATATCGAGCGAATGGAGCACCGAAGTCCGTCCCTGCATTTTGGTCTATTTTCGCAAAGACCACGCTGCCATTTATAGTGGGATTTATGCTCACAATGGTAGTATTCGATTCAATGGTCCTATCTGATCGGTCATCTATGCTCGCTCGTATCGTGATATTTGATGGTAGCAGGGTTGTTTATGAAGCAATTAAAAGCCACTCGCTTTGGCTAAGAGCGATGTTACGGTATGACTTTACCGCGGTTTTATTTCCGTATAAATTCAATAATTGACTGCCGTCTGCATGGTGATTGTTTATTAGAGTGGTCGTTATTTACCCGTACTATAACTCCTCAGGGCATGATCATAATAATACGCTTTACCTCTTAGGGGCTTTCTAGACCAGGGTTTCCCAGCCTTTTTTGCATGGTGCCCCCCGGATTATAAAAAAAAATCATACCCCCCTTATTTCACTTCATTGCATTAATCAAAATCAAAAGCAAAATCAAAATGTTCTTTATTCATATAGACACAATTAAATATTATTTTTAATTTATGTTCTTATGATGCGTCCAAGCCTTACTCCCAAGCCGTTTTGTCATTTACATAATCAGATATTGTATAGTATGCTTTTTTATACAATTTTGCTTTGATGGTAGCTTTAAACTTATTTACAGATAGTTCTCTAATAGTATGAGGAAGTTTGTTATAGAAGCGTATACATTATCCCAAAAAAGAATTGCTTATTTTGTGGAGACGAGTAGCACGTACAACAAGGTTATGCTTATGTCTAGTATTAAAATTGAAGGGCTGAAATTCTAAAGGGTCTAAGTGCCAAAAAGTTAAAGTCGAGATATAACAAAAAAACTGAATAAAACAAACATTTTGTCGAAATTATTATTTATTTCAATTGAAATACAAAGAAAATTATATTCTTAGTCATGAGACTCCGCCGCCAACCTCTCACACCAACAAATATTTAAAGAAAAAGTATTAAAGTTCCAAAGTCCTGAAATGTCCTATGTAGGTAACTGAATAATAATAAAAAGGGTCTAAGTGACATGACAACAGTCCTTTAAAATGTGTATTATCAAGCTTCTGTTTTATTGATCAAATCATCATAAAATGGTTGGTGTTCAGCAGGTATATACGGCATCATCTGTTTTAGGTCAATTAGTTTTTCTTTTGATATGTTATTCTTGGCAGGCAATATTGGAAGTACCATATCCTTCAGTTGAGAGGGCATTTTTCCCTTTTTAAAAATGTTGATGGTGTCCCAAGGTATAGGATCATTGAAAGATTGCATTAAATCAACATATGGTAGCCGGTTTTTCTGGATTCTTATCCATGACACAGTTGATATTTTCAATTTTGTTGTATTCAGGAACTCCGTGGAGGCTTCATTGAGGTCTTTAAAATCATGTTGGTCCAGTGTTATAGGTTCGAATGGGTTTTTGTGACACGATTCACGTATCATTTTTTCGATATCTGCAGGTTCATAGCATTTGACCACTTTTTTTCTCTGTTCTATCTGTGCAAAGTCACGATCACATGACATGAAAGAGTGGCCACTGACCAAGTATTTATGATCTATGATATCGAACACGCCATTGGCAACTAAATAAATAAGAATAAATAACACCATCCGGTTTTTATTCTGGCCTATGCAGTTGTCGCTCCAAATTACTATTTTTTTTTTTAAAGTATTGGCAGACATTATATTTAAAACCTTCAACAGTGAAGAACCAACTTCATTACCTCCTCTTCCGGCATATGATTCATTCCAGAGGCACATGTATGCTTTTTGGTTGTCAGCAATATGAACGCAAAGGTTGTAACACGAGAGCTGTCTGCTATAAAACATCTGACTATGAGTCAATGTCGGTATAAAAATGACTTGTTGCATGTCCATAGCCATTGTCAACGTATCGCTCGTTGGGGATTGGGATTTTACCGAATCCGCTTTCATTGTATTTTGAGCACTTTCAGCTTTACGGTGATGGTTTTCTAGCTCGATAGCAGTATGAGTTTTTTGTCTTCCTTCAGAGCATTTCAGTTTAGCATGAAGAAGATCACACTTTGAACAGGTATCTGTTCGTGGGCGTCCAAACTTCAAATAGGGAAAATGCTTTTTGAAGGTTGTAAAGTAATATCTGTAGGTCACAGGCGAGTCTGGGTATTTTTCTTTGAATGCCAGGTATAAACGGTGAATATTAAGATCGGGGCTTAAATAATATTTTTGAGTTTCATGTCGACTGTAGTGACTTTCTTGAGAAGGGAAAGACTTAATATGATGCAGTACTATCTCGAAAATTTCAGCAGTGAATTTTCTGGGCTTGTTTCCGGATCCCCGCTTGTCTATGAAAATCACTTCTCCGCGCTTCTTTTTTTCCACCAAAGTCTGGACTTTCTTATGCGAAATGGCAAAAACAGCTTGAAAAGTCTGACGGCATACCTGGACATGGTTCCCAGTACCGTCTGGCAGAGTATAAGCTACTGATGTTTGTCTGCGACTGTCTACAGCGTTGGTGTATGTACCGTGTCGCCTTCTTCCAACTGGAGTTATTTGAATGAGCCCGAGAAGATATGTTCCTTGCTTAATAGCGTCTCCAATTCTATAGTATTCCATCATAAGGGTTTCTCTCCTCTCGTGTAAAATTTGCCCACAATGAAATTTACACTTGCAGGCAACCTGAAATAATAATATAGTTTTTAAATAGAAGCACATTATCCAGTGAATGAAAACCACCTTACATTATTTAATTACTAACAGACGAAACGTCGCGTATATTTGCCCAACGATGCTACGCAACTGTAAGTTATTAAATAATGATTATTAAAAAATAATACTAACCTCTTTCAGCGTTTTCTTTGGAATTTTAATCTTTTTTGATGTTATATACTCCTCCCCGCACAAACGACGCTTCTTCCGTTGAATTTTCACATTCTCTTTCCGATTTTTCGCAACATGTGTGTCTGAAGTCGAAGGCACCGGCGTAACGTCCATCTCCATAAACTTGTTAATTGCCACTGAACGATAGAAAAGACGGCGCCGCCGCGTACCGGTCGCAGCTTGCGCCAGAGCACACACACTCGCCTTTCCGATGCACACGCATAGTGGAACATAGACCCGCTCCTTGCTTTAACAGCTTGTGTGTAGTAGTGGGGCGGAGTTAGACACTTAGACTCTTTTATACGACATTGGGCTTGGCACATTGATTGTATTTCCGTGAAAATATCGGTTTGAGATTTTTTGGCACTTAGACCCTTTAGAATTTCAGCCCTTCAATTATGAGTGTCGCTTTTTATTTTAAACTTGTCAATATTCTTGTGGACATACAACAGATTTTCGTATATATATTGTGATGCAACAGTAAGAATATTTATCTCTTTGAATTTTTCTCTAAGTGAAACTCGAGGACCAAGTTTATATATAGCTCTTACAGCACGTTTCTGTAGTATAAAGATGTTATTGATGTCCGCACAGCTTCCCCAGAGAAGAATCCCATAGGACATAATGCTATGAAAGTAACTAAAGTATACTATTCTTGCTGTATCTACATCAGTCAGCCGCCTTATTGTTTTAACTGCGTATGCCGCAGAGCTAAGTTTTCCTGACATTTTCTCAATTTGTGGGCCCCATTGTAATTTGGAGTCAATTGTTATCCCTAGAAACACAGTTGAAGCAACAGGCTCCAGTCTAGTTCCATTTATTTCTACATTGGTTTGTACCTGCTTAACATTAGGTGTAGAAAATTTAATCACTTTGGTTTTTCTTTCATTTAATAGTAGGTAGTAATAAAAAACATAAATTATTTTTACGATATTTATTTCACACGAATTATTATTTATTAATGGGACGTTTGCGCCTGCATTTTTTGAACCAGTTAGTCGATATCAGGTTCTGTTTCTGACGGAGCTATCATCAAATCATTGCAGACGATTTCGCTGCTTAGTCTTAATTTGTACTAATGCTGAAAATCCGGTTTCACATAAGTAAGTCGAAGAAAATGGCAGAAGTATTCGCAAGGCAGGAGTGGCAACTTTTGGATTAAGGAGAAAGAGTTTTATCCAAAATGTCTCTAAAGTCAAGAGGGGAAAATCATCTTTCATTGTCGAATCTGCCTTCATCTGCAGAAATTCTTCTTGGACTTATTCTGGTAATTGCAGAACATTGATTATTAGAACTAGGTGGCGCGACTAAATCTGTGTGTGTTTTAAATAATAAACAAAGATAAGCAATTAGATTAAAATATCCGAACACTTCATCCCTCCCTAAGATCTCTCTACGCCCCCCCGGGGGGGCACGCCCCACCGGTTGGGAAGTCCTGCTCTAGACGATCAAGCATCGCGTCGCGGGCTGGCAGGGGATAGTAAACCGCAGGAATAATGCAAATATTTTTTTCAAATGTTTGCCAAAAATGTCTAATTTTGTAGTTTATACCAGGGAGTCACGTTAATTAAACGTAATTGATTGATGAATGACGTGACTCCCTGGTATAAAACTACAAAACTAGGCATTTTTAGTAAACATTTTTATAGTCAGTGGGGATAGTAGTCGACCCGTCGTCATCTATCCAACTATCCGTAAGATATTGATGGGCAAGCATGAAGGCCTCGCTAACGTCAATATTTGCATGTTTCTTGCGGTTTACGATCTCTACCCAGCCCGTTAAGCAATGCTTGACAAGCATGCTTGATCATCTAGAGAGCCCCTAAGTCTTGTAAAAGAAAGGTTAGATTTATTATTCTATTCTTGGAATGGTAAAATTTTCCATGATAACAATTTCTATTGACTTGTGGTTTATGAGATCCATTCACAATGACGTTAATAGAGCACCTAAATTACTATAAAAGTCAAAGAAGTTTGGTATTAACATGATAGTGAAAATAAATCTGATCAATATGGAAATAAATATGAATTTGACATTTAGGGAATTCGAAAATAAAATAAAATAAATAAATATTATTACTGTTAAGTGATGATGCATTAATTTCAAGCTATGTATTTTTTTGTTTATTTAAATTACATACTTATTTGATTTCAGTTTTGATTATTTGTATTTTAAACGTTTATTTTTATGACATATCCAACTGTAGTTGCAATTTTGGATGAATAACGACTATTGACTATAGACAAATGACTATTGTTTGTTTATTTATGTGTTAATTATTAAGTGTTTAGTAGGTAGCCATTACAATTATTGTCTATTTTATTAAATAAGCCTTTAATTTGTTTGTTATAAGATTCTACGACGAATAACTTTTAGTAGGCTCCAAAGTTTCTTAGATAATATATTTTTTTATAACATATGTATGTTAAGTAAATATTAAAGTAGTAATAAGACTTAGGTACTACTTAAAACACAAATATTTTGACACGTCCAAGAGCAGTTTTTAGCCGCCAATTGGACACGACTTAAATGTAATGTAATGTAAATGTCTAGGCTTTTATTAATATTATCAGAATTTTGAGACAACTGTTATTAACACAGTAAATTGGTATTATATAATTATAACAGTTCTTATTATATATAATAAAAGTTGTCTCAAACAATAAAATATTTGAGTCGACTGTTATTAACACAGTAAAGTACATAACACAATGTAATTATAATTTTTTACCAACATTTTTAACATTAAATCAGCTCGTTGTAAACGGGTTTGAAGTCTCGTATTAATAAATGTACTTTCTGTTGTTTCCACAAGCATTTCACAATATTTAAAGGTATTGAAAAAAAACAACATTTAACAGCTGACCCGTCTGTGCTGTCCATAAAAGGGCTCCTAGCTGTCATTCGTCATTTGTGCATGTATCCGTAAAGTGTCGCTCTGAAATACTTCACCGATTGTATATGATATAACATTGTGTATAACAGTCAATTATCAAAGCATTTCTGTGTTATTAATACTCACTTTTAGTCACTAAACAAGCTTATCCAAGCACTTATCCAACTTATCTAAGCACTTATACATCGAATTTGATGACTTTCATTCCAAAATGTATATATGAAATAACTATAATGGGATAAAAATTAATGAATACACCGCGTAACGTTTGTAGCATTCGGCGTTTCAGCAATGTTGCAATCGCCGTTGTCCAGGGTAGACTGAAAGCTTCCAATCATCATCATTAATGATTCTACCGCCGTGCACACAGCGATCACTGTATCTTGTCGCGGTAGCAAACGTTTTCGTGCAGCTTGGGCCATAAGATCCATGTTGTTCTCCGATCGGCCCAACTCACGATTCAACTCCTATTCAGAAAGAAGCCTTCTCGTATGGAAGACTACCTTCCAATATTTTTTGATAATAAATAGCATTGTATGTATTGTATCGCTTTGTCTATCGTACGATAAAGGCCTTGTTTATTTGTATATTTTATAACAAACGAAAACGTGGCGACAATCAGCGTGCGGTGCCGAGATGATGGCAGGCGTCCGAGCAAGTGACCGAGCTGTCAAAATTAGGACCCCGCTTTGGAAAATTTTGTGATTTATGACCGGTTCTTAATTTTGATGAAGCGTAATACCAACAAAATAATAGAGGTGCTTAAGCTCTAAATTTTTAGCACCAGCTTAGTTTAAGCCTGCGAGAAACGGAATACGGGCCATTAAGGCGCGACTACCGCGAGGTTAAGACCACCTCACTACATGTAAAACTTCAACACGTAACTGTAAGCTAAACTTCTCCCTCCGGAGTACTGTTAGGCGGCTGTCGTTCAGTTCGGTGCGGTGCAGATCCGTCGGTTCATTAATGAGGAAATGGGTTCGTCTAAGTGCGAACATCCAGCGGGGCAGCTCGGGGCGGCCGTTTGTCAAGAGCACACTGCAGCAATCGAACGCAAATTGTATTCCCAACTAATGGATTCACTTATTGAGTAGGATCGAGTGTACGCTTTGCGACAAACGCTGTTCCCCAAAGTCTCGATTATGCTTTGTTTATTAATTAACTAGCTATTGCCCGCGGCTTCGCTTAGCTTAAAGTTTCGAACCGATTTCTTAATTTAAGGTGGTGTTTATTTGCCATTATAGAAGCTACCTTTAGATATAGAGTGTAAGACGTCCCCCTCAGATGAACGCTACCTATCTTGAAGATACGCGTCTTGTTCCTCGCCATCCGCGCTGCCTTTCGCTGAACGCCGAACTTGCGGGGCCAGCAGCCGCCGCCGCCTCCTGCAAGGTATTACAAGATGCTTTCACGCTTTACTAATTTCATGATATCTCTTTAACTATACCACCTAAAAACTTACAGTAAGTTGATAATTTTATCACTATTTAACACCCGTGATCATGGATTAATTTATTTTCATAAAGATTCTTATTTTGTTGCTTATGTTTTTAGAAAACACTGCCTAGTTATTTTTTTGAGATATAAAAGCAGTTATTGTAGCTTAAATAAAAATGTTGGATATATGCTGTCGCGGACTCTTATAGATCTATCTTAGGCCGATCATATATTGTCACATATATAGTCATATATTATTTTCACATACATATATCAAACCGTTTCGTTAGTGCGCGCCGATAAAGCAACTCACCAGCTCATTTTTCTCCGACTAAATTTACAAATATTGTTATTTCCCATTAAAAACCAACATTTATCGCAATAAAATATAGCATCGTCGATTTTGGACCTTTCTATTAATGAGATTTTTTTTTTTAAATCGGATGAGTTGTTTCGCAGATAACCCCCTACATACAAACTTACAAACATTATTTCTTTATAATATTAGTACCTATAGATAATAAATGTCACAAACGACCACTGAAATCAAATCACACTCCTCAATAGGTCCTCTGAGGGGAAATCCTCTATGAATTAACGCTTCATACTAGTCTGAGTTTGAAGGTTTTCTTCTTAGTTCAAACGAGATCCCTCAGGCTGATAGGAGGATACGGACATTACCGTATGAAAAACCTATTCTATTCGAAACTTTATTTTACGACGGTTCTGCGATGACATTTAGGATGGGACCTCAAATGCTGGCTTGGACGATTTCTAGGTTAAAGCCAAGTTATGGTCCATTTCAAGGGTGTTAGGAAACGGGAAATACTGAAAATCTTCAAATCATCAAAATGGGATCAGATAGCAAAATCGTTTTATCCTATTTATAATGCCAAATAATCGTGATAGTCTTCGTTTTTATCTTTTTTACAAGCGTAAATTTACCTTACAAGGTGTGTTAGTTAGTATAGAACAGAGTAACTTTATTTTGGTATAAAAACATTACTTAACGATTATTACACATGTTTTATAAAACAAAAGATAATTTATACATAAATGCCGGACTTATCGCTATAGCGATATCTTACAGTAAACCATTTGATACACTAATTCTTAATTGCCACACACAAATGTAATAAAGTTAAATTTAAAATAAACGTATACAAATATATGTCAATAACTTATGGTGATGTTGCCCAGGTAAGAATAAGTAAGAGGACAGGGTGAGGTATTTGGTTAATGATTGTGTGGAAGTAAATGTTTCTTCAACAACTTTTTGAAACTGTGCAAAGAATAAATAGGATAGAAAACTAAATTGAAGAAATTTGTAGCACCCGACGTTTCGGTGACGCTGCAGCCGCCGTTGTCCAGGGTAGACTGAAGAGCTGTCAATCCGTTGTTTTGCGGGTAGGCCGCATACCGCTTCCGCCACTGCGTAGGTTATAACGGTTTTGGGGGGCCGGGCTTTTAGCGCTGGAATTTTGAAAATCCGTCTTGCACACAACACTCACTGTATCCTGTTTTACGTCTTTGCGTTCGGCGTTCGGCGGCGGGAACATTTTAAGAAGAGGGTTCCGCGTAGAAGAGAGTTTGTAACCGTCGTCTCTGTTAAAGTTTGGGGTTCTTCTTTTTTCAATGGCTTCCCGGATCATGCGAGGAAAGTAGAATTGTTCTTTGGATAGCACAATGGGATTTTGAAACTGCATCCAGTGGTTACTTCCGCTATCCAATATATGTTCGCAGATCGCCGATTTTTCTCGCTGAACGTTTTTAACAGCTTTGATGTGTTCTGACAGTCGCGTGGCTATGGGCCGTTTCGTTTGTCCAACGTAGGCTAGACCGCAATTGCATTCGACTTTATACACACCCGGGGTTTGCAGTGGTATTACATCCTTTACAGGCCTCAAAAATCAATCTATATTTTGGTCCGTTTGAAGATCGTTTTTATATCCAATCTGTTTAGCATCTTACTTATTCGATCTGTCACGCCCTTGACGTATGGTAAGAATGCTCTTGATCTGCTCGGTTTCTGAGTTTCTACTGTATTAGATCGTGTGCGTGTCTCGTGATATTTTCCGTATCCATTTTTCCTAAGGATATCATTGACATGTTCCATCTCCTTCGGAAAATGCTCAGCGTCGCATAGATCGCGTGCTCGATTCACGAGCGACGTTTGCACTGAACGTAGATGGTAAGGATGATGGTGTAAGCTTGCATGTAAATATCTGTCCGTATGTGTGGGCTTCCGATATACCGTATGTCCGAGAGTATTGTCACTTCTCCTCGTCACTTTGACATCCAAAAATGGTAGGGAGCCGTCCTTCTCTACTTCATAGGTGAATCTGATTTTTGGGTGTATGGAGTTTAGATGACCCAGGAATTCATTCACCGTATGAATGTTGCTTTTTAGGATGCAGAAGGTATCATCCACGTAGCGAAGCCAGAGACTGGGCTTAATTTTGGAGGTTTTTATGGCTACTTCCTCAAAATGTTCCATATATAAGTCACTAAATTCGTTTTCTATCCTATTTATAATGTCAAACAACCGCGATAGTCTTCGATTTTATACTGTACAAAGAAGGTGCATGCCTGATAGAGTGAGGGAGCTGATTCTATAAACGAGCAGAATAGGCTGTAAAAAAATGCTTATAAACAGAAGAATGATGTCACGGAATGGCGAGTATGTTATCCCGGATCGATCGAAGTGGAAGACCGTGGTCTTTCAAATGGTGGAATTTCTCTTAGAATTAGGAGGGCAAAGTGGTTATGGAGTATATTGTAGAGTAGCGACAATATATGCAAATGCATATTTTATATGTTTGTTTAGGTCAAATCTTGCATGCTGACATAGAACAACTTCCTCCTATACAGTTAAAATTTTACACGTCGGTTAAGTTCCGATGACAATGCATTTTTATGGTAAGCATGACCTGATTCTACAACCAGGATCGACTCCCGACGAGAGTTACTCTTCCGCGGTCAACAGCACAGACACACAATTTTGTATACGCATCGATTATGATATCCCGTTCTAAATTTCACTATGATATCGCTGCTGCACCCAGGGTTGACACCTCAACGGTCAACAGCACAGAAACGAAATTTTGTATACGCTTTCAATTATGATAGCCCGTTCTAAGTTTCATCGCGACAAGACTGCTGCATCCAGGATTGGCTTGCAACAAGGGGACCCCCAACCATCAACAGCACAGAAACGAAATTTTATATACGCATTCGAGTATGATAGCCCGTTCTGATTGTCACGGCGACAGGACTGCTGCACCCACGGTTGGCTTCCAAGGAGGGACTCAGCGGTCAATAACCCAAACACGAAATGCTGTTTAGCATACAAATATGATAGCCCCTTCTAAGTTTCACCGTGACAAGGCAGCTGCATCCAGGGTTGGCTTTCAACGAGGGTCCTCCTCAACGGTCAATGGCACAAACACGAAGTTCTCTCCAGTATTCAGTTATGATAGCCTCTTCTAAGCAACGTAGCTGCTGCACCCAGGGTTGGCTCGAGACAGAGCATTTTAATAAAAGCTTGTTTTAAAAATGTGTACTATTAACTTATTTTAAATACAATTTCCCATGTTGGAAAACATTTGTATCGCATCGAACGTGGGTAGATGCGACTATTTATGTAGGCAGTGGTGACCAGGCTGACATGTTCGGTTTTATTGCTGCTTAATTTCGCCTGCAAAAGCGAAACTTTTTACTTTGTTTCAATTTGCCTTTGCCGTACTCCCTTGGCCGGGCGCTGGAGCAGTGGCGCTTTCACATTGTACAGCCTGATTGCGGTTGAATTATTTATTGTCTTTTTTTAATTTTTAAATACTACTGCGTTCAATAAAAAATAATAATATGGATTCTGAAGTAAAATATTTGGTCCTTACCTACGAAGTTGCTGTTTAATAAAGGAAATATATGGCCAAAAATTTTGTTTGAAATATATATATAGGTACGTTTAATTAATTTATTTATTTATTTATTTATTTTCAGGAAAACCAACAGCTAATTATAATTTAACAATGCCGGAGTAACATAGCAGAGAGCCAATTAAAGGTTTTCACGTTTAAATAACGTTGTAGAAACATATGTGTTCTTTCAATTAAAGCTATCGATTAAGAATGCATCAAAAATTATTCAGTTCAATTAATGCTAAAAAATTCACTGTTCAGCCGCTGCCTAGCTGAGTTAACACTCGTACAGAATAGATCAAAGTCAAAGCGTTTAATCATGTCATTGAAATTGTCACTTGTTCGCCACAGAAATGCATTTTGCCTATATTTGGTACCAGCATGAGGAACATGAAGAGCAGGGTTAAATCTATTGAGTTTGGAAGGAACATGGAGATTAATTTTATTTAGTAAGTCATGACAGTTAATATTATTGGGGGTAATTTTTAGCAAAAAGGTTAAGTCCGCGGTTTCACGCCGCTTAATCAAGGGGAGGATATGAAATTTCTTGCATAAATTGAAATAGTTAGATGAGCTGTATGGGATTTTCAGACGGAAGCAGAGATATTTCATGAACTTTATTTGAATGCGCTCGATTCTGTTTATATATTTGTCATAACAAGGGTTCCATACTTGATATTCATATTCCATACTTGAGATGCATATTAATAGAAATATTGACCCCTATTATCTATGCATACTTCTAATTTTTATAGGAATTGCTTATTTTATTTGCTGTTAAACACTCACAGACAGGAACCAATGAAATCTTTAAAGGAGTTTTTCACCGACACTTTAAGTTGATTTTCTTTCCTTGTAAAAAGTTATCTAAATTCTATTGGAGCAAGGTCTGGTAAGTACGGTGGGTGACCATGACAAGTCTTCAGCTGCATCGCCTGCAACTTTGCGACTGTTTGCGCAGTGAAATCTGTGGTTAGTCGTTGTCATGCAGAACCAGTGTCTATGAGCGATTGACCAGGCTCGGTTATTTAATTATGAGCTTCTTCATCATTGTTTGCATGTTATAATAGTACATATTTACTGTAACTGTATTCAAGCTGTAATTGAAAATACCGGCACGTGATCTCATATTTGAAAGAAAAAAACAAATTTTCAAGTTTGCCATGGTTGCATAAACGAAAATACTTGAGCAAAAACAAAAGACAGAAAGACAAATGAATAGCTGATTGATAAAAAAAATACTTGGCCTTTAATCACAACATATTTTAATTTGAAATTCCAACTCAAACCAATGCTATTCAAGTTTAAAATGGCCAGTCTGAAAACAGCAATTACATACATAGGTAAGGACCCAATATTTAAAATGTTCTTTTACTTTTCAACACAGTTGTTTTCATGTATTTTTTTCTAAACTTAAAATGCCCTTTCTAAAGATCACATCATCTCGGTCGCCTAAAAATTCCTGCATAATTATACCTGCACTTCAATTCCTGCGGCTACTACCGCGTCATCTTCTTCAAATTGTGAACCTTTCAGTTGTTCCTTTAATTTTGGAAATATTACGTCTTTTAATTGAAAACTTCGTTTTTTTTTGTAATATTGAACATTTATTTCGAATCGGAGAAACCAAGTCGCAACAGTCCTTTCTGTCGGAGTATATATAAATTCCCCGTAAGCCTCCCGAAGCAATTTATGACATTCTGCGGCAGTTTTCTTAAGATGAAAGCAGAAAAGCATTGCTTAACGCAAATGACGTTTTGTCGAGCCCGTCACCTCAGGAAGTTTTAACGATTAGTCATTCTATCTTCCTGGAGTGAGCGCAGAAGACTTGGACAAAAGAGTCCACCGTCTAACTCCGCCACAAACCCGTAAGAGGCCAACGCCTTAACCGCGAGATAGCCAGGAGTGTTACCCGGCGGGCTTACACTTACGCCCTTACTTCCAATTGTGACCATATTACTCCAGTCTCTCGATTGGTTACGAGTTCGAGGTCGCTTGCGCGGTCCTCTCCCTTACGAAGCGGTGAAACGGTGTTTACCGAATCTATCGCGGACCACAGCGTCCTTTGCCCGGCTCATCACCCAGGATCGGATAGCCGATGGTCGTTTCAAGATCAGTCGCCGTAAGGTCCGCGACCACACGTAGGAAACAGTACTGCTTCCAGACTCCCCCGACTGTTAGTCAGAGTGCGCAATCGATTGGCTTATGCCGCATGGTGCGCAGACCGTCCAGGAGCGCCAGAAGGTTGATTCTCAGGGGAAACTAACCAGAGTCCTACCTAGACTCGCACTTCATGCGTGGAGGCCGTCGGATAGGTGTTGACCCGTGAGTGTGACCAACCCTGAACAGAATGGGTCTTCGTGGCAACATATTCCCGGTGTCCATATTAATTAAGTTCCGATTGAGTATCTGGATTAAAATCTTCTAATGTGAAACTACCGCCCAAGGACTGCAACAGGCGTGGATGAAATCGATTTAGCGTCCGCGCTCGCATCGGCCCCATAAAAGTTAACGATGACACGACAGGGCAACTAGCTACATCCACCGGCGCGGCCAGGCGGCGATCTCCCTTTGTCAAAGCTTTCAAACAGTTTTTATGAGAGCTACCTGACTCGGTGAGCTGCATGATTCCTATTTGGAATTTATAAAAAGCAAAATAAAATAGTAATCTACTTTAATCTACTTTAATATGTTCTATGACACTAAGGGTCGTACATTACATTACATTACATTTATATTACATTTTCATCGTATCCAATTGACGGCTAAAGACCGCTCTTGGACGTGTCAAAGTAATTTGGTTAGGTAGTAAGTCTCGTTACTACTTTATACTGAACATACATAGGTAGTCAAGAATTAACTACTAGATTGTCATACTATAAATATAAATAATTAAAATAGAAGCCAAATATTTGAAGTAGTTAGTAATTCGAAAAGATACGTAGTAAAATTATTCATCGTAATATTTAAATTGTTAGTAAAATGTTTAATAATCAAATTAAAGCTACGTTATGCATTTTAAACTAAAAGTGCAGATATTAAATAAGTGCAGATATTAAGTAAATTGACTCTGAAGAAATATATTTTCAAGTGGCTCATGACGAAAGGTAGAAGCCAGTGCGAAGAAATGGTGACTCACATCCTGACCTAGGCCGTATTTGACACATCTATTTATTTATCTATTTACCTTTTTGGTCTTTTATTGGTGGGTCTAGGTGCAGTATGGCCGCGCCGCCTTAGTTCGATATTGCCATGTATCATCAGTGACTGTGCCAAGGCATAATGTATGGATCTCATAGTTTTCATATCTGAAACATTTCTGATACTCCTGAGATGTTTATCGACATGAACACCTAGGTACTTTACAAAATGCACACGCTCAATTTGCACAGTTACAATCAAGACTGTCGCTTTCGTGTAGGACTAGGTTATAATTTTTGTGGAGGTTGCTAACGATCATCTATGCTGAAGGCTACAAGCTTAGTTTTATCCACGTTTCGGCGTTGACAGATTGTGGTCAGGCCAGCCCTTGACACTTTTCATCGCGGCAGCTGCCTTGTTGTATGCACTTTCCCAACTGGTTGATTCGAGTGGGAGGGCAGTATCGTCGGCGTGGGATAGTATATCTGCGTCAACGTCCATTTCACAAAGCCCATTTGTGTAGAGTGGGAGAGAGTCGGTCCAGGAGTGCTTCCTTGTGGGACCCCATGATTATTGTGGAGACTATTACTGAGTGAATCGCCTGCCCGGGTACGCTGTTTTCGGGATCCAATACAGCTGCGAAACCAGTTTAGTTCGATACCTGTAATACCATATTTCCCAAGTTTCATTAGGAGAATTTCATGGGATAGATACTGTGTCAGGGGCTTGCGCGGGGTCGGGAAGTACAGTAATACACTTTTTGTTGGCTTCTACATACCTAGTGATATGCTCTGACATTTTTAGTACTGCATCTTGTGTTCCCATTTTTTGGATCTGAAGCCGTATTGGTTTTCGGATGACATGTGATTGGTTTCTAGATGATTACAGAGTTGTGTAATTACTATTTTTTCCAAAATTTTTGCTAAAACATTGGGTACTGATATCGGTCGATAATTTGAGGGATCAAACTTCGGTCCATATCTGTCACCTGATACTTGATAAGAAATATGTGTTCGGTTGACTATGTTTAAAAAAAAATGATAATATTATTTTAATTAATTAAATTCACAAGTATATGTGCACAGTAAGAAACCTTTTTAGGCTACTTAATTTATTGGTCAATTTAGTTATATATTAATCTATATATTTATTTATTTTACTTATCTATAAATTTAAATATTTTCTTTTTCTTTATTTAATATTAGTTCTTTATTTATATACACATTTATATATTTATAATAACCTTAAAATTTATAAGAATGAATGAGCGATCGGAATGAATAAGAAAAAAAGAAAAAAGAAAGAAAGTGACGTCACTATGATTAAAGTAAAGTCTTAAATACTATCACCCCCAGCCCTGCTGGCTTTCGTCGAGGAGCTGGGGTGGGTGGAATAGCGCTACCCCCGTTACACGCAAAATAGGCACACTGGATGTCGACTTGCGGAGGAACGCCCAGTACAACTAACTAACTACTATCACCCCAGAACAGATATACAATCTAGTGGGGGGATAAAATCCACACAAATGCAATCTTATCTGCTTCGCAAAAATCAATTGTATTGTATTGGATAATTTTATAAAATAAAATAAAAATAAAAAATATAAGACCATTTAAAATAATCAGACAATAAGGCTCTACTTTTTTAAGTACTTTAAATGGGCACAATATTTGAAAAATCATGGCCTTCAAATTCGGCCAGATTATAGAAAGGGTGGCCTATCGGCATCTCCTTGATGTTGTTTTTGAATTTTATGTCCTCCAGCTGTTTTACGTTTGTAGGGAGTAGATTATAGAATTTAATGCTAAGGTACAAGTAGCATTTCTGTACTTTTGCCAGTCGTATTCGAGGTATGCATAAAAGAGAGAGAGAGAGAGATGCATTAATTGCAGTTTCTGCGAGGTGCTGTCTAGCATACATTAAACACTGTTATATGAACGCCTAATACATAGTCATTACCCTTGCCTTGCTGAAATATTCTTTGCATGAGGTCCTAGTCGTTACCTGATACATGCTGCGCAGTGCTCTCTTTTGCAAAAGAAAGATTCTTTTACTGGTTGAGACATTTCCCCAAAATAGTAGTCCAATAATGAGTGAAAATACGATAAGTATACTAATTTGGTTGTCGCAAAACCACAAAGACTTCTGATTTTTTAAATAGAGTATATCTAGCTACATAGCTTACTAGCTAATTGTTGGATGTGACCTTACTACCTATATATCTTTATTTGTAATACTAGATTCCTAATTAATATAATCTATCTGAGTTTTATTTAGTATACACATATGTGTATAACCACAAAATCACGAATTTCCGATTATAAAATGGTTTTTTATTTTTAAATTACGATTTTTATAAAAAAGAAAAACTTCTGAGCATACTTAACACAATCGTAGTGGCAATTGTAGAACATATATTTAACCTAGCCATGGGAATGTAACTAATGACGGCATGTTTACAACCCATGAAAATTTATTTATAGAGGGTGTTAGTGTACGCATACCAATGTATAATGGTGGCTTATTCAATGGGGGCGACTTTTTTTGCATATAATTACATAATTGCCTAAATATGCCAACCTGCGAGTTGTCGCAACATAAAAACCACCGAACGGTGGTATTAGCATTGTAGCGGTTATTGAAATAATACTTAAATTTATAGTATTATATACATTCGTTTTAATAAATATCACAGGGTCTTGATAGAAACCACAGATTGAAAGTTTAATAATTTTGAAAAGGCGAATTAGTACTGACATATGTATGCTTAAATAAAATAATTTGGTCATCCTTTGATATTTTCATTACAAGTTTGATAGTATGTATGTTCGATTGTTAAGGTCAAATTTTGCAAGCTAAATTAGAACCACTTCTTCTTGTCTTATGAAGTTGAAATTTTACTTGTTTGTTCAGTTCCGATGCCAATGTATTTTATAGTACGCATGACCTGATTCTACACCCAGGATCGGCTCCTTACGAGGCTACTCTTCTACGGTCAACAGCACAGACATACAATTTTGTAGGATCTCGACTACGGGACTTATCAACGGTCAACAGCACAGAAACGAAATTTTGTATAAGAATTCAATTATGGTAGCCCGTTCTAAGTTTCACAGCGACAGAGCTGCTGCACCCATCGTTTAACTGCACAAACACGAAATTATTTCTAGCATTTAATTATGATAGCTAGTTCTGTTCCACTATTACATGGCTGCTGCACCCAAGGTTGGTTTGGGACATATAATTTTAATAAAAGCTTTTTTTTTTTATTTGTTTTAATATTGGGTCCTTTTCTATGTAATTGCCGTTTTGTCACATTTTCCAATTTCAACTTGTAAAACTTGGGTTTGAGTGGGAATTTTAAATTTAAATATTTTTTTATTCAAGGTCATGTTATTATTTTTTAAGAATCAGCTATTTATTTGTCTTTCCGTCGTATGATTTAGCTCAAATATTTTCGTTTGTGCAACCATGGTAATTTTGGGAAAATAGCATTTTTAACACGCTTTTATTAGGTCGACCTGTATGTAACTAACTATGTATGTAATGGAATCTAAGGTAACTAATTTAACCATCTTCCAAGGATCGCAGCGTCATGAAAATTGGCAGCTGTATGTAGTTCTGATGACAATACCATAAAATGGTACTGTCGAACTGATCTGATGATGGAGTCGGAAGATATGAACTGGAACTTCATGATGGAACATCGTATCATAGCTGTGTTTGGACTTGTTAGAAAAGTCTTGGAATGAACATTGACCATGATTAGGTTTCAAGGTCTGATGATGTGGTTTTTACGTGCATAAAAGCGTGTTTTTAGTGTTTTTTTTTTACTATTAATTTATTTTCATATATGAGATCATTTCCCGGAGTTTTCTATTACAGCTTCTTGCAGTCTGGCCACACAGATACCGTAAATGTGTATTGTTAAGAACTGCAAACAATGAAGCTTGTCTTTAAATAACCGAGCCTGGTCAATCGCTCATAGCCCCTGCTACTGCATGACAAAGTATAATCACAGATTTCACTTCTAACAGTCGCAAAGTTGCAGGATTTGCGGCTGTGGACTCTCGGTTACCCAGCATACTTGCCAGACCTTGCCCCAATAGATTTTCATTTTTTTTCAGAATTTAGATAACTTTTTATAAGGAAGAAAATCTATATTGAAAAGTCGATGAAAAACGCCTTCAAAGATTTTATTGGTTTCATGGGTCCACGAAAGTTTCACAGCAGAAGAATTAGGCAACTTCCATTATAATGACGAATCTGCATACATAAAAGGTCAAAATTACTATCAATTAACCCTTCGAGTAGCGGCATAATTTCATGGCAGACCGCGGCAATTTAATGGAATTTCTTGCAATATCGCCGCGCTCGACAAAAACTACTATAACTATGGAACTACTATAGCAATCATAAAAAGAGTAACTCACTTTGTAAAACATTTAGATAATTAAGAATAAATATGAGAAATTCTAAAAAGTGAAAAAAAACTCGGCATTTCTAACTTGTTTTTGCCTTACGGAAAAATCGGAACCCTATTTAGAAATTATAAATACTGTCGTGATTTTTATTAGATTCTTTATCAAAGGCATTATTTCTTTTTGCTTATTTACATACAAAAATATTTAGTGATTAGCTCATAAAACCAAAAAAAAATTGTTGATTTCTCGAAAAAAATAATGATGAGATTTTTCACATTTCAAGAAAAATCGAGAGAGAAAAATCACATTTCAAGAAAAATCGAGAGAGAAAAAACGTTCAGCGAGAAAAATCGGCGATCTGCGAACATATATTGGATAGCGTAAGTAACCACTGGATGCAGTTTCAAAATCCCATTGTGTTATCCAAAGAACAATTCTACTTTCCTCGCATGATCTGGGAAGCCATTGAAATAAGAAGAACCCCGAACTTCAATAGAGACGAGGGCTACAAACTCTCTTCTACGTGGAACCCTCTTCTTAAAATGTTCCCGCCGCCGAAAGCCGAACGCAAAGACGTAAAACAGGATATAGTGAGTGTTGTGTGCAAGACGGATTTCCAAAATTCCCGCGCTCCGAGCCTGCTCCCCCACCACCGTTATAACCTACGCAGTGGCGGAAGCGGTATGCGGCCTACCCGCAAAACAACGGATTGACAGCTCTTCAGTCTACCCTGGACAACGGCGGCTGCAACATCACCGACACGTCGGGTGCTACAAATTTCAGGCGGTTTTCTCGTTTTCTATCCTATTTATAAATCTGGGTACTCGTATGATTGGCTATACCTTCATTTATTTGTCACCGTTATTATCACAACTGTAATTTCTGTGACGGTTCTTAAGAAAATAAACGCCTCTATCACATGCAAACTATTTCACATAATTCGACTTGATATCGCATGCAGTTAACTCTTTGCTCTGGCGTTTGTACGAAAATGGTTTTCCAATCGAGAAGCAGCGTGGCTAAATTACTACGATGGCACAATAAAGGCCGTCGGATTGCGGCGCAACGGATCTACATGTATTGGCCGGGCGAGGTTCGGCTTCCTTTCGCGGAAAACCTCGCCTTCGCCTTCGAGTAAAACGCGCCAGAATTATACACGGAAACTTTGATAACGCTTTTATGCACTGCATGAAAAGGACTACGGCGGAAACTGATGTAAGCCTTACATTCGTTTGATCGTAATGTCCGCAGTGATTC
The DNA here is from genome assembly GCA_944548615.1 of Micropterix aruncella. NCBI lineage: Eukaryota > Metazoa > Arthropoda > Insecta > Lepidoptera > Micropterigidae > Micropterix > Micropterix aruncella. The sequence continues at coordinate 18,370,257 of OX155972.1, forward strand.
AAGTTTAGAAACACATATGTAGTTTAATTAACTTGCTTCTACCTATATGTAGTTAAGCTGAGTTGGCCACGTAGACCCATTCTGTTCAAGGTTAGTCACACTCACGGGTCAACACCTATCCGACGGCCTCCACGCATGAAGTGAGAGCCTGGGTAGGACTCTGGCACTTATGTTTAGTTTCCCCTGAGAATCAACCTTCTGGCGCTCCTGGACGGTCTGCGCACCGTGCGGCGTAAGCCAATCGACTGTGCACTCTGACTAACAGTCGGGGGAGTCTGGGAGCAGTACTCTTTCTATAGAACGAGGGTGGTTGCGGACCTTACGGCGAATGCTCTTCAGCCGAGTAAATGTAAAGGATGCCGTCAGCCTTTGAACAGCCGGGTAAAGGATGCCGTGGTCCGGGATAGATTCGGTATACACCGTTTCACCGCTTCGTAAGGGAGAGGACCGCGCAAGCGTCCTCGAACACGAAACCAATCGAGAGACTGGAGTAATCTGGTAACAATTGAAAGTAAGGGCGTGAGTATAGGCCCGCTGGGTAACACTCCTGGCTATCTGGAGTACACACAAACAGTAGACGGTGGACCATTTTGTCCTCAAGTCTTCTACGCTCACTCCAGGGAGATAGAACGACTAATCGTTAAAACTTCCTTAGGTGATGGGCTTGCCCGCTGTAGTCGACAACCCTAGTTGCATCTACCTTTACACTCAACTTCAAGTTGTTTAGTTTGAAAACTAGCAATCGAATATCACAGTATATTAAGATACTTTCTTAAATTCAACAGACATAAGGATCACAAAGGCAAGACAGCTGTTCTAACCCTAACACAGTCGTTTTTTAGTTCAGTGTCCACCGCTCACCCCTCAGGGGTATATCAATAAAATTATAATGTGCCCGAATTAGGTGAATTAAATGGCAACTCACTTTGTATTATTTTTTACACGATTGTCTAACAAAAAGGTGTGTAATGTGTTCAGGGTTCATTTATATATGTTTTATCGTTATTCCACTATAACTTATAAACGCTAAAACCGATTTAGAAGTATGTGGTATTGTTAGAATCGTTATACCATCCCGAGTGTCATAGGATACCTATCAAAATATCAAAATGACAATTAAAATCACATTAGGTCTTTGAATTGAAAACTTGTTTTTTGTGTGATATTTAACATTTATTTTGAAGCAAATTTGAATTTGCATTTCATTCAATGTATTGTCCATCGCTAGCTATGACGTTCTCCCATCTTTCTGGCAAGAGATAGATTCCCCGGTGGAAGATGTCATTGTCCTTGGAGGCTATCCACGAACCCAGTTGTTTTTCAATATCATCGACAGACTGGAAGCGCTGCTCAGAAAGGCCACGGGCTATTGACTGGAATAAATAGTAGTCGGATGGCGCAATATCTGGGGAGTACGGCGAGTGAGGTAGGATGTCCCAGCGAAGCGTTTCCAGGAAGTTCTTGACCTGCATCGCGACGTGTGGTCGAGCATGGTCATGCTGGAAAATTACCTTATCGTACCTTTTAACGTATTCCGGCCGTTTTATCTTCACAACATCCCTCAAATTATTGAGCTGAGCTCGATAGCGATCGCTCGTGATGGTTTCTCCCGGTTTCAGCAGCTCATAATAGATGACACCCTTTTGGTCCCACCAAATGGAAAGCATTGCCTTGGATCCGTGGAGGTCTCTCTTTGGCGTGACTGTTGAGGTCGATGGAAGTGATTCACCGGGGTACGAGCGATATTTTTTGCGTTTGGGGTTCTCGTAAAAGGTCCACTTTTCGTCGCCGGTGATTATTCGGTGGAGAAAACCTTTTCTTTTTTGGCGGCGAAGGAGCATTTCACAAGTCATGAAAGGTCTTTCGATGTCTCTTGGTTTCAACTCGTGAGTAACCCAATGCCCTTCATTTTGAATGACTCCCGTAGATTTTAAACTTCTTTAAACGGTTGAGGGATCAAGATTAAGCACTTTACTCATCTTTCCAGCGTCAGACCCCAATCTTCATGGAGTATGTACTCCAATTCGGCTTCTTCAAATTTTTGCTCCTGGCCTGGGCGCTCTTAGTCTTGCATGTCGAAATCACCACAGACAGAGAGACTTTCCATGGCCTTTTCATGGCCAAATGTTGCCTGCATGTCAAATGTCAGCTCAAAGGGATAAAGCGTTTGGGCAACGTCGACGTCGAAAATTCATATTTAATCATAAAAATGAAAAAATGCATTACAGGGTTATTAAAGCAATCGGTGGAATCCATTTCAGTAATGGCTCACCGATCGCAAATAATATTGTAGCTTAGACGCTCGCAATTTCGAAGGCAAGTTTTGTGAAGCGCACGCCCGCTGCAAGCTCATGATCCGCGTGTGCGCTGAAAGTAGCAACTTTGAAAGTGGAAGTGCCTCTATTCTCATACGTAGAGATATTGATTGCTGATCGCCAAACATCTTATAGCCACGTTATATGCATTCATTCCAGGATCCACTGTTCCGCAATGATTACTGTAATGAAATTTAGGAAGCGCTTCGTGGCTTTAGACATTTGGAAGCGAGGAGCGTCTTTTGGCGTCGATCAAAGTTAGAAGCTCATTCATGATATTAAATTGAGTTTATTGCACCAATTCCTTGACTAAAGTCGAAGTCTGCAGTTTATTGCACCAATTCCTTGGCATAACGCGAATAAGACAAATCCAAATACAGCAGAGCAAAACCCATTTCATGTCATGCAGAGAAGTAATAATAATAATAAAAAACTCTTTATTGACCACAACGGGTACAAATACGGGCTTATTTCCATAAACAGCAATATCCTCTAGCCAACCAGCAGGTAGTAATTACGTTTGTTCGTGGCAGAACATTTTTTTTTTCATTGACTTCAAAGAATATATATCCTTCTAGCCGCGTGTTCGGCCATAGCGACTGCATTGTAGATTCTAGTGACTTCTTTAGTCTTCTCAGAGTCCATTGTTCGGAAGCAGTCAAGTGCGCAGGCTATATTATAGTGCACAGGTGGGCGCGCGACCACGGGTGCACTCTCTCTTCCTTCCTCTTCTTAACCCGATGGAACGGAGACCGTTACGACCAGAGAAAAGTTTGGATGCAGATAAAATAAAATAAATTAATTAATCGCCAACACAGCAATGGCTGTCATTGTTAAACTTCAAAGAATACATATACATACACATACATACACATACACATACATATGTACATACAATACATAAAGTGCATAGTAATATAAATGATACATAATATCCATATTATACATATACATAATTTTTAAAAAAGTATACATGTAGGATCAGCTTATATTAATTTGAGAACAGATATAGCTTCAGCCGGGAGCGAAACGCACTCGATCTAACGGTATCCCGTATATTGGAAGGCAGGTTATTCCATAATCTTACGGCATATACAGCAAAGAAATAAGTGAAGAAAGCTGTGTGATGCTGAGGTATACATAGAGTATTCGTCGTATACGTAGAGTAAACTATGGTTTAACTTCTACAACTGTCAATAAGAGATAGCTGAATTTACAGAATAGTTTAATAGAAAAAAACACATTTTAAAAAACAAGCTTTTATTAAATTTCTTTGTCTCGACCCAACCCTAGATGTAGCAGCCATGTCATAGTGGAACTTAGAACGGGGTGTCATAATTAAATGCTATTCAGAATTTCGTGTTTGTGTTGTTGACCGTCGAGGAGTCCTTTCGTTGGAAGACAGCCCTGGGCGCAGCAGCCCTGTCGTGGTGAAACTTAGAAAGGACTATCTTAATGAAATGCGTATACAAAATTAGGTTTTTGTGCTGTAGACAATCGAGTAGTCCTTCATTGGGTCAATCCTTGGTGCAGCTGCCCTGTCACGATGCAGTTTAGAACGGGCTTTCATAATTGAATCCTTATACAAAATTTCGTTTCTGTGCTGATCGTTGAGGAGTCACCTCGTCGGGAGCCAACCCTGGATGCAGCAGACATGTCATAGTGAAATTTAGAATGGGCTATCATAACTAAGTGTGACCGTGTAAAGTAGCCTTCTTCCAAACCAATCCTGGGTGTAGAATCAGGTCATGCTCACCATAAAAACGCATTGTCATCAGAACTGAACCAATATGTAAAATTTCAACTTCGTAGGATAAGAGAAAGAGGTTCTAATTCAAATTGCAAAATTTTCTTTAAACAAACTAACAAACATTGCAAGGTAAAGAAAAGCTTGTAATAAGACAGTTGGCAAGAATCCCTACTCTTGGTATAGTTAAATTGATAATACAAGATTATATTATGGTATAGTTAGCTGTAAAAAACTCAATTATAGATATAATTAAAATAAAATTACAAGAATTAAATGGTGCAATAGAAATAGTCAATACAATTTTTAATATAATGATCAATCTCTGAATATCAACTAATTAATATATTATAAGATCGAAGACTATCGCGGTTGTTTGACATTATAATATGATAGAAAACGATCTAATACAGACGAAACTCAGAAACCGAGCAGATCAAGAGCATTCTTTCCATATGTCAAGGGCGTGACAGATCGAATAAGTAAGATGCTAAACAGATTCGATATAAAAACGATCTTCAAACCGACCCAAAATATAGCTCGATTTTTGAGGCCTGTAAAAGATGTAATACCACTGCAAACCCCGGGTGTGTATAAAGTCGAATGCAGTTGCGGTCTAGCCTACGTTGGACAAACGAAACGGCCCATAGCCACGCGACTGTCAGAACACATCAAAGCTGTTAAAAACGTTCAGCGAGAAAAATCGGCGATCTGCGAACATATATTGGATAGCGGAAGTAACCACTGGATGCAGTTTCAAAATCCCATTGTGTTATCCAAAGAACAATTCTACTTTCCTCGCATGATCCGGGAAGCCATTGAAATAAGAAGAACCACGAACTTTAACAGAGACGACGGTTACAAACTCTCTTCTACGTGGAACCCTCTTCTTAAAATGTTCCCGCCGCCGAACGCCGAACGAAAAGACGTAAAACAGGATACAGTGAGTGTTGTGTGCAGGACGGATTTTCAAAATTCCCGCGCTCCGAGCCCGGCCTCCCACCACCGTTATAACCTACGCAGTGGCGGAAGCGGTACGCGGCCTACCCGCAAAACAACGGATTGACAGCCCTTCAGTCTACCCTGGACAACGGCGGTTGCAACGTCACCGAAACGTCGGGTGCTACAAATTTCACGCGGTAAATTCGTTTTCTATCCTATTTATAATTAATATATTGCTTTTTATCTTCTGTTAATGTTTTAAATTAATATGCTTATGTATGTCTAAATAAAAAGTTTAATTGGTTTCGTATCGCTTGCTTTTGCAGTCCTTAAAATTATATTTTTAATCAAATTTCATTTATTCTTTTGTTATACATCCCTATAGCTATGTCTACACTGTGCCCCTTTCATCTTTAACTTTCCCTTCATCATTCTATTCAACTTTCCTTTAGGGCAAGCAACTGTTTAATGCATCATGTCCGTGCGTCATCCGACCGGAGTTGTTATTATCGTTCAGTATAATAACATTTGCGACGAGATCATTCTACTATGTGCGGCCTACTTGGTGATAAGAAAATCTAGAAAACAAAAGAGAACCAAGCGCATGTTGTGGGCTCGAAGATATTTTATGGATCGAAATAATGTAATTATGCGTGAACTGCGAGAACATAAAGATATTCTTTTTAAAAACTTTACACGAATGTCTGAAAACAATTTCGATCGGCCTTTTATGACCGAAGACTATATAATAAATACAAACGGAGCTGCCATGGAATTCACCGACCGGAGTCGGGCCCATCATAATACTATTTTTTTTACACTTCTGGGGGGTGAGCAGTGGATTCCGGACTTACGAACCGGCTGTGGTAGGTTTAGGACAGCTGTCTTGCCACATGTGAGCGTTCACCTTACCACCCATTCACTCCCCCTTCGAAGCTATAGAATTTGAGATGCGCAAATCGCAGTTTTAGATATTTTTTCTAAGAAAGAGGTGATTATTTTTCTGGAAAGGACAAGATCTTTAAATAGGTGAAATAGAGATTTAGCTGGCAGGCCACGAGCGCCAACTTCCACCGCGTGAAGGTGAACAGTGAAGCCGTTCCGGGTTACGGCATTTGCAAGATCATGGTATTTATTTAATTTGTACTCGTGGTCTTTTGGGATATTTGATTCCCATGGAACAGTTAATTCTACAATAAGAGCCACCTTCCGAGATAGAGAGTAAAGAGTTATATCTGGACGGAGGGCTGTGCATCCGAGACTTTCAGGGAATTTATACTGCTTAGAGACCGAATCAACCTCCAGAATCCAATCTGTAGGAACCAAAGTTGTGAACAATTTCTGTAGTCTTCAATAAACTGTAAAGTAATGTCGTCCGCCATCTTGATGTTGAACGCTATGTTGCACAGAAATCCACGGACCGCGGGAACGCGTGCGTCGCAGCGCGCGCTATGCTTTCAACTGATTTAAGGCATGCGCCAAGGGCATGCCTCACGTGCGCTGCTGACTGCACTATAACGCATGCCCTTGTTGAACGAAAAAAGGCACAGTGTGGACATAGCTTATAAAGGTTAGTGTTACTTTGGAGAGCTGATATTTATACGGGTGATTAATAGCGGCCATTTTTAAACCTGTGCTTGACCATTTTTAAACCTGTGGTTAGGTCGCCTGATCTTACATTGTAAGGTCCCGGGTTCGATTCCCGGCTGGGTCACCATTTTCCGTTGAGATCAAATTAACGGAATTGCATTTTCAATTCTTTCGATGGAATGCAATAACAAGACATACACTTACACACATGTTACACGCACACATACATATAACACGTCATAGAAGGGTTGGTTCTAAGAGATTTTCATATGGCAATAAACCCGCCCATTGTGACATTTCACAATAAAGAGCATACACAAATAAACACATTGCTCCCTAATTCAGGTGACCCAGAAGTGCGCCTGACGGAGAGTTAAATAGTTGGGCGGTGTCGACTACAAAGGAGAACCCGTCACCCCAGGCTGGTATAACAATACATGATCGTTCTTTCAGTCGTGGGATGAGCGTAGAGAACTTAAACAATGACAATCCACTATCTAGCTCCGCTAACTAGCCCGCGAGAGACCAACTCCGTACCGGATAGTCTACCTAGCAGGCAGATCAAGCGCGCTCGCTATCGGTTATCACCAGATTTCTCCGGCCTGATGACTGGTCGCCGGTTGGAGATCGCTTGCGCGGTCCTTTACCTAATGTAAGCAGAGTATCAGTTCGAATCATCGCGGACCATGGCATCCTTCGCCCGTCGTTTACTCAGGATCGGGTGGCCAATTGGTCGTTTCCAGAGAGGATATCATTAGGCAAACAGGAGCCCCCGCTGTATAGGAAACAAAGCTGTTTCCAGACTCCCGCGGTTATCAATCGGAATGCACAGTCGATTGGCTGACGCCGCACGGTGCGCAAACCTAGAGCAACTGGACCTCAGGCACAAACAACTTAAATTCATTCAAAATACTTATAAAGAAGTACCTGCTTGAAAGGGGTCCAATGTATGCGGAGTCTCAATTGCTCTCGCTAATAATTTAAGTTGTTTTATTAAATTATATATTACTAACTAATATCAAATCTCGTGTATTATTTGCTGTGTATATATATGTGTAGGTATGTATAAATATATATATATATATATATATATATATATATATATATATATATATATATATATATATATATATATATATATATATATATATATATATATAGAAATATTTGATAGTTTTGTGTATATATTCTTTTTAGAATTGATCAATAAGATGATTATAAAGTAAATAATTATAAAAGCCACTTACATCGTGACGAAGGATTCCCTTGATCGGATTCGGGAATGCTTTAGGTGTTAACGAGAATGATGAATGCCTCTCACTTGCGGAAAGAGGAGTAGGTTTAAGTTGGGCCCATTTTTCAACTAGTAAACGCTCACCCTTCATCCAATTATCTCAAAAATTAAGCTGCAATCCTTCTTTATACGTAAACTCACTCAATTTCCTATTATTTCAGGGGAAATAACAAGACAAGACGAGCTACTTGACAGATGGAAGAATTTAAAATTTCGAATTTCGTTTTTTTATTTTCTAAAGGTGCGATATAAAGAAGCTGCGATCAATATTCAGCTGAAAACTTAAAACTAAAAGCGTGACATGCCCTCATATC